>QJPP01000447.1:0-221793 GCA_003996215.1 Jaltomata sinuosa
CACACATGTGACGGTCCGTCACTGGGGCCGTCACACATGTGACGGTCCGTCACTGGGACCGTCACACCAAGGCAGACCTCCAGGTTGAACCACTGCCTAGCAGTGACGGTCCAGGCGACGGTCCGTCACTGCCTTGACGGTCCGTCAACCTGACCGTCACGCTTAGGCAGTGACTCAGGCGGCGACCCGCGTTTTGGGGATTCCTAGCCCGTTTTGGATTTGGTTTCTTTGACTCCTATAAATACCCTATGATAGGTTTATGTAATTAGAAGACTTTTCCAATAGTTTTTACATACATTATTCAATATTTTTAGGAGAGTTTCGAGTGAGTTTTGAGAGAGGAAACGCGCTACACACGGTTTCCTTCTCCAAAATCTTGTTCGTGAGTTCTTGGTTTTTATTGTTCTTGGATACTTGAAGATTGTCCTCAATATATTGTAAAGATCTCGTGTCTTTATTATTTTATGAACATGACTTTCTTCTTTTCATCTTCGAGCATGAGTAACTAAAACTCCCGCAACTAGGGTTGTGGGAGCCATGGCAAACGTAACAATATAGATTCCAGGTAGCGTTGGGTTCGATATATGTATTATCACGTTGTTAATCATACTTTATGTCACGTTTTCTAGTGGTTGCAAACATTAGAACATGCCTAGGTTTAGTTTGCTTGAGTAAAGAGATTTAAACCGGGAAAACTTGATTGACAACAAGGATTCGAGACTACAAACTCTCGTCTTAAAGATTAATGCCGTAACTGGATTACTCTACTTGATGTTAGGATTGAAAACTAAAAAGCACTTCTTTTCGAGGTCGAAAGAATAGAAAAGGAAATTTGTTTATTTGGTCGAGAGACGTTTAGACGATACAAACGACGCAATCACATCGTGACACGCAGATAGAAAGAACCCGGTTAAGCCTAGAATCGACATTGCTACAACGCCATGGTGAACACATCCCTAGTTCAATCTCTCATACTGATTTAAACCCCCCTACGTTTCTTATCGTTTTGTTTACAATTTGATTACAAAACCCCCCCTTATTTACTGGAAACGATTGACAACTAGTCACTTAATTCACTAAAGTCTTAATCATCACCATATTCTCTGTGGGATTCGACCCCAACCTTGTTGGGTTATATATTTGACAACGATCGCTTACGCTTCTTAAATTGAGGTGTAGTTTGAGCGTTATCAAAAATGGCGCCGTTGCCGGGGAATACGGTTTTTGATTAAGTTTGGTGTTTATTTGACTTTTTGTTATAATTTCCTGCTTTACGTTTGTTTGTTGTTTTTGTTTTGACAGGGTACAAAGTTGTGCATGCATAATACCCGAAGTTCGGGGAAACAAATTATACCTTACGACCCCGAACTTGCTAGAACATTGAGGCAGAACATGGCCGCACAACTAGAGGCAGCAAGGCTCGCTGCTGAACTGCAGGCCCAACAAAACCTTAATGCTGGTGGTCTGCAGGACGATGGTGCACGGAATGATGATGAGCTTGATTTAGATGGAGCTGGCGCGACGGGCGCCATTATTGTTCCACCGCTACCGCCCGGAGCCAAGTTCAACATCACTAGCACGATGATACAGCTGTTGAACTTGAGAGGAGTGTTCCGCGGTGTTGCTGGCAACGATGCAAACCAGCACTTGATGAACTTCGTGGGCATATGCAAATCATTCGAGCTGCCAGGCGTGAGTCAGACAGCGATCAGGCTCAGGTTGTTTCCGTTGTCTCTGTCTGATGAGGCAGCATTGTGGTTGACAGAATTGGCCCCCGACTCTATCGCAACGTGGGGAGAGTTGAGAGAAGCTTTCCTAGAAAGGTTCTTTCCTCCCTCTCGGATGATACAGTTGAGGGATGAGATTAGTAACTTCAGGCAGCAACCACACGAAGCACTGCACGAGACTTGGTTGCGATTTAAGAAGAAGCTGGCACAGTGCCCGAACCATCAATTGGCCGACAACGTCTTGATGCAGACATTCTATAGGGCATTAAATTCGGCTACAAAGCCGACGTTAGACAACGCAGCAGGTGGTGCATTCATGGGACTTTCTTTTGCTGAGGCCACAACTACGTTGGACAGGCTCACCAAGACCAACAGAGCCTGGCATACACGAGATTCAGAGGTTGCAGCTAGCACCTACACAGTTGGTATGTCAGCTGAGCAGCGTAGGAAAGAGGAGGAACGCGACCAAGACATGGCGCACCTGAAAACACAGTTAGATCTCCTGACAAAGCACTTGACGTCAGGAAGTATGGAGAAGGTACAGGTTGCCAGTTCCCAAGGTATAGAAACTGAGGACGTGAATTATGTGGGGGGTTTCCAGGCCAATGGCCAAGGAAACCAAGGTCGGAACTATCCAAACCACTATGAGAATGGTGGCTACAAAAATCGCGACCAAGGAAGCTGGAGGAACAACACCGATAGAGGTGGGTTGTATATACCACCTAGCAATCGGGACAAAGCAGGCAGCGAGGCTGAGACATCCAAACTTGAGAATATGATGGCGAAGATGCTGCTTAAGGTGGAATCGACTGACTCTGGGGTAAAGGCAATGCGGAATGAGTTATCATCATTGAGTCTGGTAGTGGAGTCACACTCAACCGCTATCAAGCAACTAGAGCAGCAAGTGGGTCACATCTCGGCATCTCTAAACCCAAGGAAACCGGGTACTTTGCCGAGCGACACCACCCATCCGAAAAATGACGCAAGCTGCATGGCAATCACCACTAGAAGCGGAAAAATATTACCGGAATCACATCCGGTAATTCATGCACAAGGTGAGGCTGCAAAAGATGATCAGGCGGTAGAGGAAGAGGACATTCCAAAGCCTGCGAATAAATGTAAGGAAGCTGAAAAGCTTCCAACGATGATGCCTCGACCACCACCTCCGTTCCCACAGCGTTGGAAAAAGAAAGCTGACGATGGCAAGTTCCTGAACTTCGTGACCATGTTGAAAGAAATTTCGATAAACATACCTTTGGTGGAAGCTCTAGAACAAATGCCCGGTTATGCCAAGTTCATGAAGGACTTGATTACAAAGAAGCGGACGGTAAGCTTTGAGCCGGAAGACAACCTCCATCACTGCAGCGCTATTTCCTCTAGATCATTAGTGGAAAAGAAAGGAGATCCAGGTGCGTTCACTGTTCCATGTACCATCGGGAAGCTCAACTTCGGAAGAGCTATGTGTGATCTTGGGGCTAGTATAAATTTGATGCCGCTAGCAGTGTATGACAAATTGGGTTTGGGACCTCCTAAACCAACGTCCATGAGAGTGATGATGGCTGATCGTTCGATAAAACGACCTGTTGGAGTATTGTCTGATGTGCTAGTGAAGATCGGTAAGCTTATCTTCCCTGCTGACTTTGTGATCCTGGATTGCGAAGTAGATTTTGAAGTTCCTATCATCTTGGGGCGACCATTGTTAGCTACGGCGAGAGTGTTGGTTGACATGGAGAAAAACGAGCTGACCTTCCGATTGAACAATGAATTGGTCAAGTTTGATGTAACCAAGCTGATGAAGCGACCAAGTGACATGAGAGTGGTCGCGGTCATGAATGCCATTGAGGAACCTCCTGCGGATGTGCACCTTGAGGAGAAGTGTTTGGTCGAGACTCTAGCTGTTGTAAAAAGTATGGCGCGAGAGCGTAGATATGTAGAGGCAGGCGGTGAAAGTAAATCGAGAAAACGAAAACACCGCAAGAGAATCTGCAAAGAAAGAGCGAAGAAGTTGTCGCGACTAGCGATGGAGCCCAAAGAGGAAGCTGGAACGCCACACTCCATTGAGTTCTCTTGTTTTGGAGACCCAGGCGGTCTCCAACATCATTCCAGATTCTGAGTCATATCGACTTCACAGGTATTCCTTTATTCTCACAGCTTTTAGTTTTCATATGTATGCATTGGGGACAATGCATGAGTCTAAGTTGAGGGTGTTGGGAAACCTGTGAGTCACCACCGAGGGTTTTTGTTGCCGATTTCTTTTCCCTACGGTGTGCTATCTAGTAGAACCGGCATGTTTAGGTTGTTGTTTTAAATTTTTTTAGTGTCTATAGCAAGCATGCGTTGTTCTTGTCTAAAAACGAGGCCCCTTGAAAAATTTTCTGGTTTTGAGCTTATGTTGAAACAATTGACTGTCTGGATCCTTGAATGTCATTGTGTGAATATGATTAGAATGAGTATGCTTAAGCCGAGCGGTTGTTTGATAGTTGGTAGCGATATAGTTTCTTGGTGCTAAGAGTGTGTGAGATTTATTGTCATAAATTCTTACTCTGTGCATGCATCTAGAACTTGCCCGGTCTATTTTTTTAAGTTTGAAGTTTGGTTGCTTAGGAAAGGATCACAGGCCCTTTTTGATGCAGTCCACTTAGCCTATATGACCGTCCAAATACAAATAATCCCTTTTGATCCCTGTTTGAGCCATAATTGACCTTATTCTTTCAATAACCTGTCACCATTCCTGTTTAACTTTGAATCCCTATCTTGGCCCTGGTCCTACCAATGGACATTGTGCACCTTGACGTAGGCAATCAGCCTAAGTTGAGGGTGGCTACTACAGTGGTAAAAGAGAAGAAAAAGAGGATGGAGAGGATTGTTGTTGAATAGAATGAAAATCCGGGTGTGCGCCTAAGAAAAGAAAAGAAAAATAAAGAAAGATGAAAAAGATCGAAAAAGAAAAGAAAAGAATTGTCAATAAAGAGGCCGCACCTGTATCTAGAATCAAGGAAATAAAAAGGTGAACTAAGGATGGATAAAGTGAAGTTATGTGGTGATAAGATGTAAATGGTTCTAAGGAGGGCTTAGTCACTAACCCCTAAATGTATCCTACCTGCACCTGAAGCCTCATTACAAGCCAAAACAAGTCCTGTAGTGATCTTGAGCGGCTTTCTGAAGAACTGAAATAGAATAGTAAGGGCAAGCCTATGGTATCGCATGTGCATTGTTTGAAATCGTTTGTGAGTGTGAGCGCTTACCTAGTCCCAAATCTTGTGTGTGGGATTTCTTTGTGGTGAGGGCACCAAGATGTCTATATTGTCTATTGATTGTTAGGATAGCTGCGGGTGTGTATGCATAATGTTCTATCATATCGGAATGACATGTTTGGATCCTTGCAAGTTAGTGTTTCATACATTCGTGTGTTACAAGGGAGCATGATTTAATTGAATAAGTTTGAATGAACATGAGTTGCTATAGACATGAGTTTGTGTTCTTAGTTGAGTCGTATTATTGTTTTATGTTATGTTGCTTGAGGACAAGCGAACGTTTTAAGTTGAGGGTGTTGATGTGACGCTAATTTACGTCACTTTCGACTCCTTTTTACTAAGAACAATCGTACGTTTTCAAGCAACCATTGTTGTTTTTGATGTTTTTATGTTGTATTTGTAGGAAATGGAAGCAAACACGAAAACAGAAGAAAATACGAGAAAAACGAAGTTCTGCCTAAGAGTGACGGCCTGAGTGACGGGCCGTCACACATGTGACGGTCCGTCACTAGGACCGTCACACCAAGGCAGACCTCCAGGTTGAACCACTGCCTAGCAGTGACGGTCCAGGCGACGGTCCGTCACTGCCTTGACGGTCCGTCAGCCTGACCGTCACGCTTAGGCAGTGACTCAGGCGGCGACCCGCGTTTTTGGGGATTCCTAGCCCGTTTTGGATTTGGTTTCTTTGACTCCTATAAATACCCTATGTTAGGTTTATGTTAGAATTATTCTCCCATTATTTCAAACACGTTTTTAGTTAGTTTTCGAGAGCAAGAACACGATTCTTGAATTAACATTATTGTTCTTGATTCGTTCTTGAGTTCTTGGTTTTTATTGTTCTTGGATACTTGAAGATTGTTCTCAATATATTGTAAGGATCTCGTTTCTTTATTATTTTATGAACATGACTTTCTTCTTTTCATCTTCGAGCATGAGGAACTAAAACTCCCGCAACTAGGGTTGTGGGAGCCATGGCAAACGTAGCAATATAGATTCCGGGTAGCGTTGGGTTCGATATATGTATTGTCACGTTGTTAATCATACTTTATGTCACGTTTTCTAGTGGTTGCAAACATTAGAACATGCCTAGGTTTAGTTTGCTTGAGTAAAGAGATTTAAACCGGGAAAACTTGATTAAACAACAAGGATTCGAGACTACAAACTCTCGTCTTAAAGAATAATGCCGTAACTGGATTACTCTACTTGATGTTAGGATTGCTAAGCTAAAAAGTACATCTTTTCGAGGTCGAAAGAATAGAAAAGGAAATTTGTTTATTCGGTCGAGAGACGTTTAGACGATACAATTGGCGCAATCACATCGTGACAATCATATAGAAAGAACCCGGTTAAGCCTAGAATCGACATTGTTACAACGCCATGGTGAACACATCCCTAGTTCATTCTCTCCTACTGATTTAAACCCCCTACGTTTATTATTGTTTTGTTTACAATTTGATTACAAAACCCCCCCTTATTTACTGGAATCGATTGACAACTAGTCACTTAATTCACCAAAGACTTAATCATCACCATATTCTCTGTGGGATTCGACCCCAACCTTGTTGGGTTATATATTTGACAACGATCGCTTACGCTTCTTAAATAGAGGTGTAGTTTGAGCGTTATCAAAGTACACATTATTTGAAAGAGACAAATAACTAGTGTTGGATGATATATGTGTGTATATATATATATATATATGTATATATATTATGAAAAGTTAATATTAAACTTAAGAAAATAATAATTAAATTGTATATACCTTAAACTCATCAAACATGGCATGTTTGATCGATTCTCGAATGTCCTGTCAGGAGTGCCAAGGTTCTGTAAAAAGCCTCCTAACTGCCTCCTTTAGAGCATGTTTGGGTTCTTTTGGGAGATACCACCTGTAAAAAATATAATAAGCATGTCAAGTCATAAATAATTAATTAAGATAAAAAAACAAAATAAACTTATCAATTTAGAAGAAAACTTACAATGATCCATCAGGCTGAATCATGACTCTACCAATAACGTCCTTATCGCCGGGTCTCAAATCCACATCCTCTTTCTCCTCAAAATGTACTGATGCAGGTAACAGCAGAAGTGTATGACGCTGAGTCAATGGGGGCGTATATGTCTCTGTGTCAGACTTAGAGTTGGTATCTCTGAGTCGCAAGCCTGATATATGGGGGAAGAAGAATCACGTGGTGATGGAGTACCAGAAGATAATCTGATAATCTCATTGCCATGTGGCAGAGGCATAGTGGGCATAGGCATGAAAGAGTGATGATGAGAAGTAGTGGGTCTAGGACAATGATAATCTGCAGAATTTCCAGTGCTAATAGGGGATAGACACTGGTGGATAAGAGTGAATCTATGGAGAAGATGAAAGACGAATTGAAATATCATCAGGCTCTATAGGCCTCCTAGAGCTCTTCCTAGGCTTGCTAGTACTCTTACTAGGACAACCTCGATCACCATCACCTGATGACATCTGTATGCATAACCCAAAACTAATACAAAATTTCCAAATTCAAGAACCTAATTCAAAACTACACTAACCTAAAGTTGAAAACTAATAGCAAGCATTAACCTAAACTAAGGTTCACAAAAACTAACCTAAACTAGCAAGCTATTCAAGGTTCACAAAAAAGAACCTAAAGTTAAAAACTAATTCAAGATTATAACCCAAAACTAATTCAAGAACTTATTTCAAATTCAAAGTTCCTAAATTCCAGAACTTAATTCCAGAACCTAATTAAGGTTCACAAAAAAGAACCTAAAGTTGAAATCTAATTCAAGATTTTAACTCAAAACTAACAAACTTAACTTAAAAATACTTAACTTAAAAATATTTACCTTCAAGAACCTAATACCAGAAGATAAAGTTGAAAACTAATTCAAAATTATAAAACTAAACCCAAAACTAATTCAAGAACCCATTTCAAATTCAAAGTTCCCAAATTAGCATTATTGGTTTTTGAATATCGGCTTTCGATTGTGGCCGGGATGCCCCGTTGTGTTTTGGAAAGTTGAAGGCCTTTTCCTATTACAGGTGTAGGCATCAAGCCTCTATCACGATCGCGAGCCTTACCCTTCACGACCACGATGAAGTGCCTGGCACCGTGTTCTTCATGATCGCATGATCACCTGTCGCGACCGCGATGAAGTCCCTCATTCTCTGTTCTTCGCGATCGCATGGCTAGCTTCGCGATCGTGATGGTCTAACTAGCATGGTTATCACGACTGTGAGGAGTCCCTTCGCGATCATGATGAAGGACCCCTGACCAGTATTTAAGCTTCCCCACTTCGTCTCTTCCATTAAAAATCCCTTTTCTCCATTGTTGACAACTCCAAACTCCCCTAAACTCGATTTTTGATCAATTCTTGGTGTCGGGGTACCTAATTCTTGCTTGTGATCATCCCTCCATCATAATTGGTAAGTTTTATCCACTTTAATCTGTCAAATTCTCTCTTTTGGTTCTTCATTGTTCCTTTTAGTTGGCTGGCTGGTTTGGGCAAATTTCTTGGCTAAGTTCCCTCAAAAATCTGAGCGTGCGCACCTTGGAGGGTGGTGCGCACCTTTGGTTTTGGGTTGTGGGCCCCACGAGCTTGCTTTTGACCCAGATTTCGACCCGGCTACATTTGTAGCGATAAGGGTATCGTTAGACTCGTTTTAACATATTATTTATGTTTTGATAGTTTAATCTTCGTTCGGGGTTTCTCAGAGCGATTGGAGCTTGGATTTCTTTATTCCAGCAGCTTGTCGTTGGACGACAGGTAGGTTACAGTCTAAACTCTCTAGACTTAGCATATATTGGATAAAATTGTACTAGCTGGCATCCTTGAGTTGGGTCATTAGGTTAATACCACATACCCTGATCGCATTTCCACGATTCACCCCATTTCTTTTCTCCGTTGTGTGTAGTATTCTTAGTAGTTGATATTATCACCCTTATAGTCCTATGTGGCCTTGTTTTGACTCTGGAATATAGACGGTGGGTTATTCGAGGGTGCCCGTGAGTCCCGAGCATCATTATCGTGATATTATGCTGGCTATCTATGTTGTAGAGCGATTGGAGCCTGCGCAGGGCCGATAGATTATTTGTGGGCCGGGGGCCACTGTTATGATTATGTATGCCATCCACCATGCATATAGATAGAGGGGACTTCTTCTTGATTTTTATTATGGTTTTGGCTTCGGGCGTATTAGGACTATTTTCTAAACCTTGCATGGCCCGTAGGGCCCATTTTTGGTAAAAATGATCTAGAAGGTGTTTGGTAATGCATTATTGGGTTTTATTGGGGTAAGGGATTTTCAAAGGATATTTTATCACTAGCTCCACTTACACTGGACTCGATGGGGTCGAGTGCTTGTCACGACCCGATTTCTCGGTCATGATGGCATCTACAACCCCCCAGTAGGCGAACCAATTCCCGTAGCCCAGGACAGTTAGTAATGGGCTACTATCTAACAAATAAATGGAAGAATAGTTTAATAAGCAAAAGTAAGGGAATAAGATGAAGAGAATAGGTAACAGGAATATATATGTACATATGCGGAAGCTAAGCCAAACCCCAAGACCTGGTATCATAGTATAGAGCCAAAACTACCTACATGGAGTGGAAACGATCCAAAATAATATATACAGATGTCTCTGAATGGTAATAGAGTAAATGAAGCAACAGATAAACTAAAGCTAAGCTCCGATCGCCAAGAGCTCACCCTCAGTCTGAAGTAGTCCCCAACAGACCTCCAAGCACGAATCACAGTGATCTAATGGCGATGGCCCACTCTAGGATCTGCACCCAGAGATGCAGGGGGTAGGGTGAGCACCAAATACGAAGCATAAGGTACCCAGTAGGTATCATAGGCCGACTGGGCACATATAAGATAAAATCATAGTAACAGACAGAATAGAAGCAAGTAGTCACAGAAGTCAACGAAAGGTACACAGGAACTAGCCAGAGGTAAATCAACAGAACCACATGTGAGGCCAGCACGCAGAATATATACACCATAGGCGTAGGTGAAGGTAAGAAACAATGCACCTGGGGTCCTTGCAATAACAGTGTATACATAATAAGTTTACGAAATGGACGGTATACCGGTAACCTCAAGTGTAAGAAGAGGGAAAGAGTAATGATAGGCATGCTCAGAGACATGAATCAAACTCAACTAATCATGTCAATCCCAAATCCAGAACTAACAGTTTAGCAGTAACTAATTTCATACTTAACCATAACAGGGAATAATTCTGTAAGTAAATAACAAGAGTCTACGTACAGTCCCCCGACCGCCCATACAATCGAGGAACACAAATAAGTGAAAACAAACCCTCCGGCATCCCATACTACCGGAGCATACAATCAACAAACAACAAACAAGGGTGGAGCCTCAAACAATGAATGATATGATGCATGAAGATCTCAAGTGAAATGGTATCTCTATATGTACCTCCTCCGGTGCCGATCCGACCCATCAGGAAGGTTCCATGGAAGGACACTGCCCGTATACCTCTACTCCACCGTATACCCTTCCTCCGGCACATGCAGCCCGCAGCCCTAGGCCCGATTGGCAAGGTCCATGGAGGTCCCTGACCCCATACTAAATCTCAGTATCAAAACATGTCACCCGGAAGCAAGTCCGGGTTCAAGATAGAGACCCAGTCTCGAATATGCATGCCCAGACCCTGTACAGGACTAAAGTAGTAGGAAAATATCTCAAAAACACCTCCAAGGGTGCCCGGGCATAACCGGGTCTAAATAGTAGAAAGTCATCTCAGGTGCTCAGTCCGACCGAGGCTAAAATTATATCAAGTAGCAAGAAAACTCAACTAGCACCCCGGCCCTGCCGAGTCTAGCGTTAATCGTAAAACTGGTGATTTAAATCATAATTTTACTTTCTTTTACCCAGGAATATTCACAAGTTAAAACAAACCATTTCCAAATCATTTCCATCAAAAACAGGCCCCCGGGGCCATGCAAGGTTTAGAAAATAGTGTCAGTAGGCCCGAAGCCCAAACCATAGTAAAACATGGATAAAACCTCTTTATATGCATGGAAATGGTATGATCACACACAATAGCTGCCCAGCAGCTCACAATCAACCTATCGACCCTGCACAGGCCCACAGCTACTCAGCAAGCATAACCAGCCTAGAAGGATAATTCTATGCCCGGGACTCACGGACATTCCCAAAATCCCACCTTCTATGTTCCAGAGTCAACAAGGCCTCACAGGACCACAAGGGTAAATAAAATATATCGGCAAGTACTACAAGCATCGGAGGAACAAAAGTAGGCGGGCATGAATAAAGCAGTCAAGGTCTGTGGTACCGACCTAATAAACCCAACCAAAGGATGCCCATTAATACAATTTTATCCTATATAGGCGGGGTCTAGGGAAAATAAACTGTAACCTACCTGTCGTCCAATGACAAGCTGCTAGAACGACGATATCCAATCCTGAACCGCTCCGAAAAATTCCGAAACAAAATCAAACTTGACTTTGGGCTTGAATAACTTGACGTAGATAATAGATTTTATTTTGGTGATCAAATAAATAGTCAATAACAAATAATGTTGTTCATGATACATCTCTAAATCAATCCATCATCGAACGGCCCATGCAGCGTCCAAATCAAAGAACAACAAACAGTGTTTTTTTTTTAGAAAGAACAACTAATAATCTTCTAATATAACTAAGACATAAGGATGATTTTTCAAATGAATGGAAACAAGAATAATAATGGTGGATATGTAGTATTAATGGTCACAAGATTCCACTAAATTAAGTTATATTTAGTAACTGCTAAGTGGGACAAGTGGCAACATGTTAAGTTGTTAGCAATATGTTGTCCACCTCTTTTACCTCCACGTGGGGTGGAGGTGGCAACCTCTTAAAATTTTACCCCGTTACGTACATACTCGGGTATTATATAGGTTCGTGATAAAATAAATATAAATTTTTAAATATGTCATATTTAATAGAAAATTATTTCAAATAAAATCTACTATATTATAATAATAATTTTCAACATAACTAAATTTACTATCTCCGTTAAAACATTATAATTTATAAAAACCTTATAATAGGCCTCTAGCCAATGAAATCAAGGTTGGAACAGAGATAGGGATGACTATTACAATCGGTTCGGTTACAGAGATAGAGCAGATGGTGACTGGAAGAAGAAGGATGGGTACAAGAATGAAAGAAGTAATCTCTACGTTCCGCCTGCAACTCGCGAAGAGCGGGCTGGACAACCCACCATGAGAGAGCTGATCAATAAAGTGTTCCAAAAGGTTAACTCCACGGATGCGAGTATGAAGGAGATAAAAGATGAACTCTCAAGTTATTAATTAGATAGTAGAGTCCCACACTGTCTCCATCAAATAGCTTTAGGCACAAATGCATCAGTTGCCAACCAACCAGAATCCACGCCAAAAAGGTACCCTCCCAAGTGACACAGTCCAGAATCTGAAAAATGATCGACATGTTATGGCGGTGACCACTCGGAGTGGAAAGCACACTGTTGATCCTCCTGTGCCTATTGTTGTTGATGAGCCAGCCGAAGCTGAAAAGGATGATGCTAAAATTCGAGTTAAGTCTGAGGATAAAGATAGTGGTGAAAGTTCGTCTGAAAAATAGCCTTCTGAAAAGAAGGAGAAGAGCAAAGAAGTTGCACCAATATTGAAACCCATGCCACTACCCTCTCCTCCTTACCTCCAGAGGTTGAAGAAAAATATCGAGGATGGCAAATTTCACAAGTTCATCTCCATGCTGAAGCAGTTGTCAGTCAATATTCCTTTGGTCAAAGCATTGGAACAGATGCCTAGTTATGCAAAATTTATGAAAGATATGGTGACGAGGAAGAGAACGGTTGGTTTTGAGCTAGAAAATAATTTGCACCACTGCAGTGCAATAGCATCCCATTCTATGGTACAGAAGAAGGAAGATCCTGGAGCCTTCACCATCCTGTGCACTATTGGAGCATTCTATTTCGCCAAAGCTTTGTGTGATCTGGGTGCTAGTATATATCTAATACCTCTTACAGTCTATAATCAGTTGGGCTTGAGAGCCCCCTGTCCGATTACAATGCGGTTACTTATGGCTGACCAAACGGTGAATATTCCTCTGGGAATTCTGTACGACATATTGGTAAAGGTTGACACTTTCATCTTTCCTACAGATTTTGTTATCCTAGATTGCGAGGTTGACTTTGAGGTGCCCATTATCCTGGGACGACCACTCTTTGCTACTGGGCATGCATTGGTTGACTTGGAAATGGCTCAAATGAAATTCAGGCTAAATGATGAAGAGGTGACCTTCAATGTGTTCAAGTCGATGAAGCACTATGATGATATGAGAGTAGTGTTAGTGATTGATGTAGTTGATGAGGACATGCTAGTTGTACCTATTGAGGAGCGACTTGGTGTAGAAGCCCTTGCAGCAGTCATCATGAATTTTGAGGGTGACGACATTGATGAATATGACGAGATGGTTGCAACACTCACAGGTTTGGTATCTTACACTTATGCACAAAAGAAGCTGGATTTGGATTTGAAGAATATGACGACACCACCGGCTCGTCCATCAATTGAGGAGCCGCCAATCTTGGAGCTTAAAGCACTGCCAGCTTATCTTCGGTATGTATTTTTGGGAGATAATAAGACTTTGCCAGTAATCATTGCTGCAGATTTAGGTGAAGCACAGGTTGAGGCTCTAGTTGCAGTATTGAGGAAGTTTAGGAGAGCTATTAGGTGGACCATCGCAAACATTATTGGGATTCTGCCTGGAATCTGTACTCACAAAATCTAGCTTGAGCCTGATTGTGTTCCATCTATTGAGCATCAACGTAGGTTAAATCAACCTATGCAAGAAGTCATCAAGAAGGAGATCATAAAGTGGCTGGATGCAGGTGTGGTTTACCTGATTTCTGACAGCAAGTGGGTGAGCTCGGTTCAGTGCGTACCAAAGAAAGAAGGGATTACTGTTGTTCCTAATTCTAATAATGAGTTGATTCCGATGAGGCCAGTGACAGGCTGGTGCATATGCATGGATTACAGAAATTTGAATGCATGGCCTGAGAAGGACCATTTTCCAATGCCATTCATGGATCAGATGCTAGACCGTCTTGCAGGTAGAGGTTGGTACTGTTTTCTTGATGGTTATTCGGGGTATAATCAGATCTCTATTGCCCCCATAGACTAAGAGAAAACCATATTCACATGCCCATATGGCACGTTTGCCATTAAGAGGATGTCGTTTAGTCTTTGCAATGCTCTAGCAACCTTTCAGCGATGTATGATGTCCATCTTTTTTTATATGGTGGAGGAAACGATAGAGGTATTTATGGATGACATTTCTGTGGTGGGTTACTCTTTTGAAGATTGTCTACATCATCTGGGTTGTGTGTTAAAATGGTGTGAAGAGTGCAACCGAGTGCTGAATTGGGAGAAGTGCCACTTCATGGTTAAAGAAGGCATCGTACTTGGTCATCGAATTTCGAAGAAGGGCATAGAAGTAGATAGAGCAAAGATTGAGGTGATTGAAAAATTTCCCCCACCTGTTTTTGTCAAAGGTATCTGGAGTTTCTTGGGTCATGCAGGTTTCTATCGGAGGTTTATCAAGGACTTCTCCAAAATAGCAAATCCGTTGTGCAAGTTGTTGGAGAAAGAGGTAAAATTTGTATTTGACGATGCTTGTCTCAAGGCATTCGAGTGCCTCAAAGAGAAGTTTGAGGTTATGTGTGATGCTAGTGGGGTGGCGTTAGGAGCAGTCCTAGGCCAAAGGCTCGAGAAGATTCTTCATCCTATTTACTATGCTAACAAGGAACTTAAACCAGCTCATAAGAAATATACAGTGACTGAACAGGAACTCCTTGTTGTGGTCTTTGCCTTCGAGAAATTCAGATCTTATTTGCTTGGCACCAAGGTATTGGTGCATACTGACCATTCAGCTCTTCGTTATATCATGGTGAAGAAATACGCAAAACCAAGGTTGATTAGATGGGTCTTGTTGCTACAAGAGTTCGACTTCAAGGTTAAAGACCAAAAGGGTACAAAAAATCAGGTGGCAGACTATTTGTCTAGGTTGGAGGAAGAAGCTATGTTGAAACTGAATGATGAGCTCAATATTGATGATTGGTTTCCTGACGAATAGGTATTGGCTGCTTCCTCAGGACTTGATCCCATGGTTCGCAGACATTGCCAACTATTTGGTAAGTGATTTAGTGCCTAATGATATGTCCGGTCACCAAAGGAGAAAGTTCATGTCTGATGTGAATAAATAATTTTGGGAAGAGCCGTTCTTATTTTGTGTTTGTGCTGATACAATGATACGAAGATATATGTCGGAAGCTAAATGGTGGAGATATTTGAATCATGCCATTCATCCCCTGTTGGAGGTCATCATAGTGGTATCTGGATGACCCATAAGATTTTACAGTGCGGGTATTATTGGCCGACTATTCATAAAGATACCCATGAGTTTGCAAAGGCTTGTAGTAGGTGTCAGAGGGAATGAGGCATATCAATGAGGCATGAGCTTCCTATGAATTCAATCCTTGTGATTGAGCTATTTGATGTGTGGGGCATTGACTTCATGAGGCCGTTTGTGCTATCTAACGGGAACCGATATATATTGGTAGATGTTGACTATGTGTCTAAGTGGGTGGAGGCGGTTTCACTTCCAAGAAATGAGGGTAAATGTGTCACAACGTTCTTGAAAAAGAACATCTTCTACAGATTCGGTATGCCAAGGGCCATTATTAGCGATGGAGGTTCTCACTTCTACAACAAGTTGTTTCGTGCCTTGCTTGAGAAATATGGAGTGAAACACAGAGTTGCAACCCCTTATCATCCGCAGACGAGTGGGCAAGTGGAGGTCTCCAATAGAGAAATCACGTCAATCCTGTCCAAGACCGTTAATGCAAATAGAAAAGATTGGTCGCAGAAGCTTGAAGATGCATTGTAGGCGTACCGGACTACGTATAAGACTCCAATAGACATGTATCTATACCAGTTGGGTTTGGTAAGGCGTGCCACCTTCCGATTGAACTAGAGCACAAGGCCATGTGGGCTTTAAAGAAGCTGAACTTGGAGTGGGGTACAACATCATTGCAAAGGCTAGGGCAGCTGAATGAGTAGGATGAGTTTCGACTGAATGCATACGAAAGTTCAACTTTGTACAAGGAGATAATGAAGCTGTACCATGATCGAAATATAGAGAAGAGAGATTTTCAGCCAGGTGACTTGGTCCTGCTTTTCAACTCTAGACTTCGCTTGTTTCTTGGCAAGTTGAAGTCCAAGTGGATTAGACCCTTGAAGGTTCTGCAAGTTTTCCCTCATGGAGCTATTGAACTTGAAAACCTTAAATGGAAAAGGTTCAAAGCAAATGGGCGGCGGCTCAAAGCGTATTTTGGCACAACAGAGGAAGTCAAGACAATTGAAGCTTGGAGCATATATGAGTTCATTCAACCCAAGGAGCTTCATGAAGTCTGAGTAATCAAGCAACTTGTGTCGTGCCACAACGTTAAATCAGGTACTACATGGGAGGCAACCCATGATGTTGTAATTTGGCTATCATTTACTTTATGTTAGTTGTAGTGTAAAGACTATAGAGTGTTTTGGTGAAGTCTGAGTAGCCAAAACACTTGCGTTGTGTCGCGACATTAAATCAGGCGCTGCTTGGAAGGCAACCCAAGGCTAAACGTCTGCTATATGTGCAGAAATAGGTGGAGGAAAAGTGCTGGAGAAAATCCACGAGTATGGTTCATGGATAGTGTACTATTCCATGAGTCATTGAACCAAATCGTGGAACTCAGGTGATCATGGCCAAGTGCAGAACGCTTTCACGAACTGGCTCCACGAGTCATGAACACAATCACGAATTCTGATTGGCAGTCCTGGAAATCAGAGGAAACTTGGGTGGCATGACATGATCCACGAGACCCTTTTACGAGTCGTGGTTGGTTCCACGATTCGTGAACAGGACTCGTGGAACCCAGGTAAGTTTTGAATATTTCTTTTTACTGTTCACCCCTATGACTCTACTTTTCTTGATGCATTTAGGATAATGCACATTACTTTCTGCTTGGGTGGGGGAAAGAACTATACGTATTTTGATGGGTCATTTGGCAAAGTCTGGGTAGACAAAACACCCGCGTCGTGCCACAACATTAAATCAGGTGTTACATGGGAGGCAACCCATGAGGGTACTAAAAAGGTACCCGAGTCCTTATGGTTTTCTTGCATGTGTTCTTTCCCTAAGGATTTTTATTTCTGTTGAATCGGCACATTTAGTATATGTTGTATGTAGTAGAAGAAGAAAAGGAACTTAGCACAGTCTGTGATATGATTTTTGGAACTGGATTTTTGATTGAAAAAATGGAAACCCCTCCAAATTTTGTGTGACATGGTAGTATCTCTTCATGATAGACTAACCATTATGGATCTGTGCATGACATTGTAATGTAATCGACTTGATGAATGGCTTAAGCTAGAGCATGAACCTGATAGTTAGCATGTAATTGTTTGACACAGTGCCATGAGTGTGTGAGCTTATTTTGACCTATTCTTGTGTTGTGTGCCAATCTAGAATTTGCCCGGGTAGTCTTGTGTAGGTTCTAGGATGGTTGGTTAGGAAAGTATCATAGGCCATTTTTGACTTAGTCCACTTTATCCAAATGACCGACCAAATGAAGTAAATATCCTTTGATCCCTAATTTTGAACCTAAATTGACCCATTTTGTTATTTAGCCTAATCATCTTCCCCGTCTTTTTGCAAAACCTTTAGTTTGGCCCTGGTCTCTCCTTGGACATCGTGTACCTCAACTCAGGCAAATCGCCTCAGTTGAGGGTGGCTACTGTAAAGGTGAGTGAGGATTATGGGTATGAAAGAGAAGGTTAGTAATGAAAAATGGAAAAAACGGGTACGGAGGACATGATAAAGAAAAGAAAAAGAAAGAGAAAAACAAAGAAAAAGAAAAGAAAAGAAAGAAAGAAAAAAAGAAAAAATGAAAAAATAGTTGAATTTGAACCAAAAGCCGCACCTGTCACTTGTTGAAAAATAAAAAGGGAGAAAAAAAAGGGAGGAAAAGAATAGAGCTGGTCCGATAAGTAGAGAAAGAAAAAATAAAAAAATAGTGTAGTGTCAAGGAGGGCTAAGTCACTGATTTCCATATCTACCATACCCGTCCCCAAGCCTACGTTACAAGCCAAGAGAATTCCTATAGTGATCCTAATCCAATTGTCCAAAAGACGAGGCATAGAAAATAAGGGCAAGCCTATGGTATTGTGCATGCATTGCTTGAATATCTATTGTGAGTGCGAGTGTCTTTGTTCAGTCCCCGAATTCTTGATGATATTATGGTGTGATTGGGACTTCTTTGTGGTGAGGGCACTAGAGCAACTTTGAATGCTAACTGTTGGCGTAAGTCTCATATATGTATGCTACGTCGTCTGTTGATAGTATAATGTCATTCCTGGATCCTCTTGTGTTGTCTTGATAGTCAGAACACATGCACTGGTTTTGTATTGAAAAAGGAGGGGAGATACTTGTTATGAACTAAATCGCGAAATCATATGATTGTCGTAGTTCCTAGTTTTCTTTTGCGATAGCGTCGTTCTAGGATAGTTCTGTTTTGTCACTTGAGGACAAGTAACGACTTTAAGTTGAGGGTGTTGATGTGCCGTGGCTTTGCGGCACTTTCGATGCTTAAAACTTGGAATTTGAGCATGTCCTTTAGTGATTTTTAGTAAGATTTGATGTGTTTTGGGGTCTTGCGCAGGAAAATAGGTTTCGGAGACTGTGCAGAAAAAGACTGATAATTTGGCTGAAACTGACTTCCACGACTCATAACCACGAGTCGTAAATCATTCCACGAGTCATGGGAGTCAGTCGTGGAGACATTAATGAAGCATGAGTTGTGGCCTGAGTTCTACGAAGGGATTCCACGAATCGTGGACAGGTCCACGAGTCATGAACCTTGGTCGTGAAAGAAGATCAGAAGAGAGCCTGTGTTCTACGGATGGTTCCCACGAGTCGTGATCTTATTCACGAGTTGTGATCCATGCTTGTGGAACCTGATCAGAGACGGGGCAAAGAGACTAAGTCCTACCACCCAACTCCATGAGTCGTGACCATCCTACAAATCGTATAGTGCTATCGTGGAAAGGAACCCGCAGAAGAATAAAGTTTCCTGAGTTCCACGAGTACTGTCCACGATCCGTATTCGATTCCAATTTCCCAGTTGTATTAGGAAAGGATTTATTTTTGTCTATAAATACTTTCCCCTAAGTTTTTATTTATGGTTATTACACGGTATTTTTGAGCGACTTTTTGGATAGTTGTTAAATTTATTTTGGTGTTGAATTCAAAGTTTAGTTCTTGGCAATTCAAAGTGTTCTTGAGATTATTCTTCAAGATTCTGGTTTTATTTATTCTTCTTTGTAAGTATCTCCTGATTATTGCTCACACAAACCTTGATTGCATGCTTATGAACATGAGTAGCTAAATCCACACCTAGGTTTGTGGGAACCATGAAGGATTAAAGAAGTAGGCAAAGTACTTAGGTAATCTAGGAAGGTGTTTATTGCATGTATTGTTCTTCCCTTCGCTTTGATTGATTTTTAACGGTGTACAATGTTAGAACTTTCCTTATCCTTACTTGCCGGACCAAGGAGGTAACGGATGGGAAAAGGGTTGTAAACAACGAGATTCGAGGCTATCAACCCTTGTCTAATAGCTTGACCTTGTCCGGGAATAGCTAATCTGGGATCAAGGGTAAGGGTTAGTAAACCGACACCAGCGGCCGGACCAAGGCGTGTGGTGAAATTCACCTAGTTGTCGGACCAAGGAATAAGGTGAACCTAACTTACCGATTTTGCATGCTAAGCACTAAGCCTTACTAAGTTATGATCTCATGGGTAACATGACCCTAGTCACTTCTCTTATTGATATAAACTGTTGAAATTGATCTCATTTACTTGTACTAATTCACATTACTATCTTTACTTCTTACTTTAAAACCCCCCCGTTTGCGGAAAATAAATGACTAAAAGCCTGAGTAAACAGTAGTCGACAATAATCCTACCATATTCCCTGTGGGATAGACCCCATACTTTAGTTGGGTTCTATATTTGAACAACGACCGCCTGCGCTTCTTTTAGAGGTATAATTTGGGCTCATCAAGCCTCAAAGTGCAAGGACCATCATGGTATGTCACCCCCTATAGTGGCCCAGAGAGGTGTGTCAGGAGCAATAATAAGAGCAACCCACTCAAGAGGTTTGTGTTTGAAAGTCAGCTTGGCCATAAGTTCAGGTGCTGACTCAATTGGGGTGCTCCAATAGACGTCATTAATTGCAGCTGGAGTGATCCAGATTTCCTTGCCTCAAACTATTACTGATTCCAAAGTGGGGAAAGTTTTTAAAACCCTTTATAGCCCTTAGCATCTTGTGTGGCTTGGTATGAGGCGAGGAACTCCTGGAATAGTTTCCATTGTCGGTTGGCAAACTGTGTGGGGATGTTGGATAGGTTATCCCCCATTGCATCTAGATTGAAACTCTGCTTTGTGTTGAAGGACATATCCCTGTTACCATCATAAATGGCCCTCACACCTTCCACTCTGAACCGAATCCTCTCCTCCTCAGAAATTTAGGCACGGGAAGATGTTGGGGCCTTCTTCTTGCCTTTTAAGGGTGGAGCAGAGGAGGAGGGAGTTGTTGGACTTCGTGAACTCTGCTCGACATTGCCCCTGCTAGAAGGCATGTTCTGTACAAGGATATTGTGACTCCAAAAACAAAAGAAAAATCTTTTTTGTGTTTTTGACATATGTGAAAGACAAAGATTAAAAATAAGTTAACAAACTAAAATGGACGGAGTGTGAAGAAGTAGAAGAACAAAGTAGGTGACTGATGGCTCAGGCGGGCTACGTGCGAACCATACTAGACACAGTGCATATAACACGTGGTTTTGCATGAGCTAAAAGAAACCTAAAAGGATTTCTGCAGTTGAGGTGCGAAGTTGGTGCGGACCGCACCAACTAAGGTGCACGTCGCACCATATGTTGCCCCTCAAAACAGTGAACTGGCAGCATTTTTTAACAAGGTGTGATGCCTTGTGTGTGCCTCACCTCAAGATCTATGTGTCACATGCAAAATGCATAAGGAAACAATTTGGAATTTTAGGTTCCTTGTGTTCTTGTGCATTACATATGTGATTCGTAGAGCAAGATTTGCTTTACGCACTTGGCACCATGCAACAAACCAATCAGTTAAACAAAGAGGAAAACATAATATGACCATAAATTCATCCGGGTACTCAGACTTCCCCGGAATTCATTATTATCAAACAAAGCAAAAGAGGAGCTTAACAACTTTTCTTAAGAAGTACGTTACCCCATCTATCATGAGGAACATCAATCCTTCAATTGCAATAATTAGGCATAAAAGTTCAACAACAATTTCTACCTCCCTGCACAAAATCATACACCCAATAAAATTGTTCAACAAAGATCATGGGTATACAAATAGTAGCAAATTTCATCCCCAATCATCAATTTTCAACCAAACCTCATGAAGAACGATGAACAAGTGGGTTACTCAGACTTCACCCCAAACACAGATTTTCAAGGCTAAAAATTACTACAATTGACATGCATTATCACAGTTTCAAGTTCTACCAAGTTGATACTAAGAAAAATCCACAACACAAACTAAAATTGGGGATCCAAAAATTTTGGATTCACCCAAAATCAACATGGCAATTTTAACAAGAATGCTTCACAATATGAGTTCTCAATCAACATAAAAATATGTATTTAACATTGAGGAACTTACCAGAAGTGAAGATTAAGCAAAGAGAAGCTAAAATTGAAGCTTTTTGAGATGCAACAATAGAGACCCAACAACTTTGCTCGGAGAAACAACGGCGAGACTTGGTAGAACTGTGGTGGAGATTGGGTAAGAGGAGGAGAGGAGTTTTGGGAGAGCTTTGAGTGATTTGTGGAGGATTTTGAGAGAAAATTTGGAGAGTTGAGGGAGAATTATAAGAGAAGGGGTTGAAGGTGGCAGATATAAAAGGAAAAAAAAGAAGAAAAATTAGTTGAGTCGTTCTCCAAGTCTGTTCAGTCAACAAGTAGGTCAATTTAAAATTCAAAATTTACCTTGGTGCACCACGACATGTGATTCACACAAGACCTTGCGTGGGCCACATTTTGCTTTGAACCTCACCTTTTCATGCCCCAAACTTGGCAAGTTTTTTGTTATGATGTGCAGAGAAGGTGCAATGTGCACTTAGGCATATGCGAACCGTGCAGCCCAGCACACGTCTCCTCCCATTTACAATTTTCTTCCTAGGTTTCTATTTTGAAGTGCGTTGGGCCGTGTGACGCGCACAATGGCTTCTGTGAATTGCATGGTCCTCCCTGTTTTTTTCACTTGTTCATTTTTCTTCCCTATGCATTCCTAAAACAAACCAAAAACAACAAAATATAACCAAAAAAACAAAGTAAAAACACTTGGGTTGCCTCCCAAGAAGCGCTTGATTTTATGTTGCGACTCGACGATAGTACCTCAACTTAGTCATTGTTTGATAGAAATCCAATCTGGTTGGCGTGGCCCCACCCCAAGAACGGGAATTGCTCATTCAACATTCTCAAACCATCATCATGTTTCCAACTTGGCAACTTTTCAAACTTGGGAATCTTGCCCATTTCACACTCCTCAAAGGCATGATCAAGCTTGCCCTCAACATCAATCACTGAGACTACCCGCAACTCATCCAGCGGTTTGTGGGTTGGCATACATTGAATGTCACTACCTTACTTCCAACTCGGAATTTGAGTTCACTGAGTTCAATATCTATAAGTGCTCTCCATGTAGCTAATAGTGGTCAACCCAATATCATGGGCACCTTAACATCTACTTCACAATCCAAGATCATGAAGTCTGCCAGGAGAATAAACTTGTCGACCTTCACCAATACATCAAAGCGGATCTCAACCGGGCGCTTAATGGACCGATCAGCCATGAGTAGATGCATAGATATAGGTTTTGGTGTAGCCAATCCTAACTTCTTGAAGAACACTAGAGGAATAAAGTTGATGCTCTCCCCTATATCACACAAGGCTTTACGGAACACAAATATCCCAATAGTGCATGGTATGGTGAATGCACCCGGATCATCCTATTTTGTAGCAACATTACTCATCATCACAGCGCTATAGTTTTTTGAAATCTCAACGGTGCCCACATCGACAATCTTCTTCTTCTTGAGAAACTCTTTCATAAATTTGGCATACCCCATCATTTGTGTCAATGATTCAACCAAAGGAATATTTATGGAAAGCTTGCTGAACATGTCAATAAACTTATTGATTTTGTGCTCTTCCTTCTTCTTATTTAACCTTTGAGGGTATGAAGAAGGTCCCTTTGGTAGTGTGGTCGGCACACTTTGCAATAGGAGGGTCCTCTTCAATATCAATGGCCACATGGGGAGGAGACTCAGCCTCCTCCCTCTCATCATCAACTTTAACATTCACCAAAACATTGGGTGCACCAAGCTTCACCCTAATTTCCAGTTCTACAATATTTTTGTCACGTTTAACCTCTTTTTCTTTGTCACACGGATCCACAACGGGTTCAACACAAGGCTTCTTCACTACAACAGTCAGCTTCTCCACAACATCCACTATGGGCTTTTCCAACACGCCACTCGTTATTCCATTTCTAGTAAAAATAGCCATAACAGGAGCTTATTTTTAAGATTGGCTGTGGTGTCACTAGGGAGTGTACCCTTCATTATCGGATTCATTTTAGTGGATAGATGGTTCATTTATGCCTCAATATGCTTGATTGAGGTCGAATGAGATCTCACGGTTTGAGAAGTGTTGAAACTTTGCTTTTGAGCTCACTAACCCCAATATTTGTAGTTTCTACCTTCTTCAACACCAAGGACAACATGTCCTCAATCTTTGAGTGCCCGGGATTGCTTGTGGTGGGTTGATATAATGAGTCTGACTTATTTAGAGGTATGTAAGGATTGGAGCTCCGGTGATTGTATCTATCACAATCTTTGTCACGGTCCCTCAAATTTCCATCTCATTCCTTGTCCTTATTCCACTATTGATTCTCATCCCTCGGGCAATAATACTCAGGGCGAGAACCCGCCGACAAGTAGCAAAGTTTACCATCCACGATCGTCATTAGCTCATCATCACTAGTCTTGATCTCTGGTGTACTTACATCATTCACAGTCTTAGCACCACCAGCCCCCATTATATGCTTGGCTAGCAAGTCTATTTGTATCATCATTTTTTCCATGGTCTTATCCCTCTCTTCATCCTTTCTACGCATCTCATTTGGTTAAATGGATGTCCTCACTCCCAAGGTAGGAACATCCACCTCCCTTGTGTGACAAGCTTGGTTATTCTTGGTCATTCTCTCTAGAAGGGCCGAGGCAACCTTAAATTGTTGGTCCATGAAAGTGCCACCTCCAAGGTTGTTGGCCATGTACTTGTTCATCGAGTTCATAGCTCTATAAAAGCTTTGTTAAAAACGTTGTCCGGTAACCCATGGTTGGGACACAACGTAAGTTTCTTCTTAAATCTCAACCATGACTCATGCAAAGGCTCCTCATAAAGTTGTCAAAAGTTGGTAATTTCATCCCTCAGCTACATCATTTGTGAGGGAGGGAATAATATAGTAGTGAAAGCATCTACCAACTCAGCCCAAGAGGTGATTGACCCATTCGACAATTCCTCCAACCAAGTTGTGGCTTCCCCCATTAGAGAGAAAGGAAATAGGCAAAGTCAGATAGATTCTTGGGGTATGCTATGGAAGATGAATGGTTGTCGTATCTCTACAAAGTTGCAGATGTGCCTATTTGAATCTTCGTAAGATGCTTCTCTAAACATCCTCTTTATTTGAATAAGATGGAGCATAGTGCTAGTGACGTGGAATACAGCATTTCCAACCATTGGGGTTAGGAGGATTGCACCTACTCCCACTTGGATCACGGGTTCATTGGCTGCGTTCATGAACCTGTCAAGACTTCCGTTAACAA
This sequence comes from Jaltomata sinuosa, assembly GCA_003996215.1. Lineage (NCBI taxonomy): Eukaryota > Viridiplantae > Streptophyta > Magnoliopsida > Solanales > Solanaceae > Jaltomata > Jaltomata sinuosa. Next base: position 25,035 of record QJPP01000447.1, read on the forward strand.
TTTTATTGTCACCCAGCTCACTCATGGGCTGCCTAAACAATGGACAAAAACAAAAAACCAAATAAAAAGAACAAACACTCGATAAGGTGATTTCAATTCACAATCAAAAAGGCTATTCAAACACAATTCCCCGGCAACGACGCCATTTTTGATAACGCTCAAAAGTACTCTCCATGATGGAGGTATCAGTGATAGTTAAGCAAAATAAATTTATATTACCCGATGGGAGTCGGGGTCGATCCCACATGGAATTGATGACTAACTAAATGGATTGTAAAGAAGAGACTTCACAATGAAAGTGATTGTTTGCAAACAATAAAAGTAAAGGAAGGGGTAATTGGGAAATCTATCACATTTCGCAATTCAAAGTAAAGCAATAATGGAAAAGTAGGTGTAAACAATGAGAGAGGACGACTAGGGATGTTTGTCAAATGGGACTCGAATACGGGTGTAAACAATGAGAGAGAACGACTAGGGATGTGTGTCAAATGAGATTCGAATTCGGGTTAGGGTGGTTGCTCATTCATATAAATTCTTGCTAGAAGACATACATAGCATTGGGTTAAGCATGCTTGTTAATCTCTCGATCAAACAATCATATATCCAACGGTGTTTATTCAAACACCATTGTTTAAGCAATAAGCAACCAACATATGCTTGGAGAGGTCACACTATTTCTAGCTTAGATCCTTAAATGGGTATTTACGGTGTATTGAGCTATTTCTAGCCTCAATCTAGGTGGAATCCTAAGTACCCACTAGAAATTTCACATTCAAAATTGTAAACTCATTTCTCAAGCAAGAACACAACCAAGTTAATTAAATCAATGTTAGCAACCATCAATTTTAGAGTTAAAATATGGTGAAATCACTATACCCATGTTATATTAGTAATTATAAATACCAATTAACACCCATACCCTTTTATCAAGTACCCATTATCAACATATCCCTAAACAAGAGATTTAGCTACTCATGCTAAAGGAATAAAGAACAATACCAAATGGGTAAGTCAAATTCCCTTTCATTCAAACTAAATGTTCAATGTCCAATCTCAGTTTTTATAAAAATGGTGATTTCAAGAGTTAGGAACAAGGAATTGGAGTGAAACCCTCTTCTTCTTCTTGGAGAGAAAACTTGCTCACTACTCAAAACTATTCAATTCTATTTCAGAAACTATTCAAAACTGTCTAAAAATATGCCTGAAATGGGTTTTAGAATTTTCCCAAAATGTCACCCCAAATTGAACAAAAATGTCCTTCGGGAGCTGTGCAGCATGACGTATGGTTCACACGTCTTGATATGCACATCGCACAGATTTGTTCAGTGGACCAGTGACTATACTTGATTTTAGAGCTCCATGCAAAGTGGGGTGCGGTTCACACCAGGTAATGTGCACATCGCACAGTAACTGCACCTCTTAACAGATCCTTCAACTAACTCTGAGCTTCATGTGATGGGAGGTGCAGACCGCACCAATGACTGTGCGTATCGCATGAGGTCCACACCCTTTGGTAGAATATTCATCTTGTTTGATAACTTCACACTTCAACTCCTTTTAGGCTTTTTTTGGGTCCATTTCTATGACACCCCGTACACGTATCCATCTAACAAAGTTAAAATATTCAGAAAAATCAAAGTTTCAGGGACCATGAGTAAAGTCCACGAGTCGTGGAACTTTCTATGAGTCGTGTTGTTGACTCGTAGAACTCCATCAGAAACCAAACAGTTTCCTAAATTCCACGACTCGACCCTACGACTCGTGGAAGCATCCGCGAGTCGTCTTGTTGACTCGTGGAAAGTCTTATGCATACTGACTTCCTAGTCTGAGTCCCAATACAGGATTTCATGACTCGTGGAAGTTTCCACGAGTCATCCTATTGAACCGTAGAATGCCTTTTGTAGGTTGATTTTCAGGAAGATTCCACGACTAGCAGTCCCCGAATTGTGGAAAAGTCCATGAGTCGTATACTCCACTCGTGGACACTGAAGTTGATCAAAATTCTAGCTTCTTTTAAATTAAAACCCAGGGTCATTTTGGTCATTTCCCGCCCTATTATATATTAAGTGAAGTCGTTTTGACTACTTTGACAAGGGTTTTCACCCATGTTACCCTAAGTTCATCCTAAGATCCTCAATCTCCTCCCAAAAAGGGAAATCCCTCTTCAAGCTCAAGTATCCAAGCTCCAAGTCAAGTCTCCAATTCTTTTCCATTGAAGTGGTTAATATTCATTCAAGGTATGTGGGTGGGTTCTTTTCACCCTTGTTCCCCAAATCCCCATCTCTTAATTTGAATTATGAAGTTATGAATTAGGGTTTTCATCTAGAATTGGGGAAAGTTTATGAAATCTGTTTCTATGTTTAAATTTATGGTTTTCTATTGATTACCCATGATTTATTTATGATTCTCTTATTGACTTTAAAAGCCTAAGCATGAAAGTTGATTACCTAGCATAAACCCATGAATTTGCATGTTCTCAAGAGAATGTAGGCACGATTAGATATCATGGCCATTATTTAATTATGAAGTTACATGCCTAGTTCTTATGATTCTATGAAAACATATGTTTTATGAAAATTGAACTAGAGCTATGCAAAATTTTATAAGTCATGAAGTATGCAAGTTTTTCCATGATATGAAATATGATGCAAGGCAAGACACCCAATATTCCATCACTACTCATGAGCTATTTTCTAAACTAAAACTCATGAGTAGTATGACGATCTGGGGTATGAACAAGTATGAACAAGTTGGCATTAGATATATCGCATGTATATGAGCTTATGTTATTATTATGTTTTGGGAGTAGTATTTTGCACCGAGAGAGGAGGGTTCAGACAACTCAAGTCCAAAACTACGTTGTTACCGTAGGTTGCCCGTGTTGAGGCTTATTATGACAGGATCCTGATATGAAAGGGTTCTAACCTTGGATGGTTAGGAAAACTCTTTCAGTGTGGGTGCAATACACTGAACTCCATATAGCTCAGCATGGCTTAATATCGGTTAAGAGAAACTCCCACGTATTATTTTCAAGCTATGAAATTATATGAATCTAAGTTATGAAAATTAAGCCTTGTTTCATGTATTTTGCTTTATACCTTGATTTTGGTTTATGGTACTTCTTTATGAAATCAGATCATTTTAAAATGTGTTTTCCTTACTTATGCATCACTCACATACTTAGTACATTCCATAGTACTAACGCATATTGAGTTGCATCCTTTTATGATGCAGACTCACGTACTCCTACTCAGATTTGTGGCTAAAGATCCAGCCACTCTTACCTGGATATTGGTGAGTCCTCATAGTCCGAGGGCTAGGCTCCACCTCAGTTTATTATCTTTTTTATTTTCAGATGTTCGAGTTAGTTGGGGGGTGTTGTCCCAACAACTCTCTATGATAGTATTAGAGGCTTTTCAGACATAGAACTTATGAGATGATTTCTGAGTTGTATTTTCTATTCGACTCTACATTTATGATATGTCTTCTGGTTTTGGATTTATGTTGATGCTTCCGCTATGTCTTATTTATTTGTTATGCCAAGGGTTAGTTTGGGATCCTCGTGGTCCTAAGTCCCGTGTTACGTCTAGGTGGTAACCTTGGGGCATGAAAAACTTGGTATTAGAGCCTCAGGTTCAAGAGTCCTAGGATGTCTGAAAGCCGCATCGAGTAGAGTCTTTTTCATGTGTGTGAAGCGCGCCACACATATGAAAAAAAATCTATGAGGTGTCTTAGAAAAACTTCACTTGTTACATGATCACATCGTGCGATAGAACTTAAGTCTAATATTCCTCTAATTCTTATCTTATGCATTTTAGATTATCCCTTCTCGACGTGTTATGCCTCCCCGAGCCGCTTGAAAGATGCTCCTCAAGTTTTGGTTCCCGATGTCATGAATTATGAGTTTAGGAATGATATTCACCTATTGGTTCATACATTGGAAAATTAACAGGCTACTGCCCCAGTCATCCTCAAGGTGGGGTAGTGGCCCAAGTTTGTGACTTCATCTGTATGAACTCGCCAGAGTTTTGGGGTTTAAAAGTGGGAGAGAATCCGCTTAACTTTGTTGATGAACTGAAGAAGATCTTCGAGGTTATGCAAGTAGAGGGTGTTGATTGTGTGGAGCTTGCATCCTATCAACTCAAGGATGTGGCTCATATTTGGTTCACTCAATGGAAGGAGGCTAGGGTGAGGTATGTGATCCCCATGACTTAGGAGTGTTTTGAGAGGGACTTTCTTGATAGGTTCTTTCCCCATGAGTTGAGGCAAACAAAAGTGGAGGAATTTGTGAAATTAAGACAAGGTTCGATGTCGGTGCAAAATTATAGTTTGAAGTTCACTAAGTTGTCTAGATATCCTCCCTCCATGGTAGCGGACCCGCATGATCAAAATGAGAAAATTCATCTATGGTATTTCTGATATGGTGAAGAAGGAGTGTAGGTCTGCTTTGTTGTTGAGTGACATGAACATCTCTCGTCTCATGACTCATGCCCTTTAGATTGAGGGTGACAAGCTTAGGGAGATGGCAAGGGAGAACAAGAGAGTTATATCCGAGGGATCGGGTTTTCATCATCATAGGTCCGGAGGTGGACATCGCTCTTCCTTTCAAAAGAAGTCATCAGGTCCTTTTCACTCTTCTGCCAGTGCTCCTACCCAGGCTCAAAAGCCTCGTCGTGATCAGAGTAGTAAAGGGTTTGGTTCTTATTACCAGTCTCATGGAAGTGTTGCTAAGGGGTCTTCTTTCCCCGTTTGCACCAAGTGTGGGAAGAATCACTCGGGAGAGTGTCATTTGAGCTCGGGTGCATGATATGGGTGTGGACAGACTGGGCACTTGCTCAGAGATTGCCCTTCAACTAAGAAGGGGAAGAGAGGTTGTAGGACTTAGTCCTCTCCAGCAGCTTCAGGTGGAAGACCAACCCCGCAGGGCGCAGCTTCTAGTACGGGTGGTCAGCGCCAGAACCGTATTTATGCTATGTCCTCCCGTCAGGATCAGGAGAGTTCACCAGATGTGGTTACCAGTATGTTAAAATTCTTCTCTCTTGATGTGTATGTCTTGTTGTATCCTAGTGCATCCTTATCATTTGTAACCCCTTATGTGGCTTGTAAGTTTGAGATACATCCTGATTTGCTTTTAGAACCCTTTCATGTTTCTACTCCTGTTGGTGAGTCAGTCCTAGCTGCAAGAGTCTACAAAAATTGCCCTATCTCAGTCCTTCATAGAGTCACTTTAGCGGATTTAGTAGAGTTGGAGATGACTGACTTTGATGTTACCCTTGGTATGGATTGGTTGTATGCATGTTTTGCCTCAGTTGATTGTCACACTCGTGTGGTTAGTTTTAAGTTCCTAATGAACTTGTCCTAGAATGGCAAGGTAGTCCCTCTTCTTCGAAGGGTCATTTCATATCTTATCTTAAGGCTAGGAAGATGATTTCTAAGGGTTATGTCTATAATATAGTTCGGGTTATGGACACGGAGTTTGAAACCCCAACTATTCAGTCTGTTCCTATTGTGAATGAATTCCTAGAAGTGTTCCCCGATGATTTGCCCGGAGTCCCTACCGAGCGGGAAATTGACTTTGGGATAGATCTTCTTCCGGATATGAATCCTATCTCTATTCCTCCCTACAGAATGGCCCCCGCTGAACTTAAAGAGTTGAATGATCAGTTGAAAGACTTGCTTGATAAGTGTTTCATCAGGCTTAGTATTTCTCCTTGGGGTGCCCCAGTTTTGTTTGTTCGGAAGAATGATGGATCTCTTAGGATGTGTATTTATTACCGTCAATTGAACAAGGTCACAATCAAAAATAAGTTCACATTCCTAGGATTGATGACTTGTTCGATCAGCTTCAGGGTGCTAGTTTCTTCTCCAAAATTGACCTTAGATCCGGTTATCATCAACTTTGGGTTTGGGAACGTGATATCCCGAAGACAGCCTTCCAGACTTGGTATGGTAATTACGAATTTGTTGTTATGTCTTTTGGTCTAACGAATGCTCCTGCAGCTTTTATGGATTTGATGAACCGTGTGTTCAAACAGTATTTGGATAGGGTTGTGATTGTTTTCATTGATGATATCCTCATCTACTCTCGGAGTGAGGAGGAGCATGAGGATCATTTGAGAGTTGTGTTGCAAGCTCTCAAAGATAAATAGTTGTTTGCTAAGTTTAGCAAGTGCGAGTTTTAGATGCAGTCGGTTGCTTTTCTGGGTCATATTGTGACTACTGATGGTATTCAGGTTGATTCTCAAAAGATTGAAGCAGTTAAGAACTGGCCTAGACCCACTTCTCCGTCTGATATTAGAAGTTTCTTGAGTTTGGTTGGTTACTATAAGAGGTTTGTGGAAGGGTTTTCTTCCCTTGCTTCCCCATTGACCCGATTGACTCAGAAAAAGGTTAAGTTCTAGTGGTCCGACTCTTGTGAGAAAGGTTTTCAGGAGTTGAAGACTCGATTGACTACAGCCCCAGTGTTAGCTCTACCCGAGGGCTTAGATGATTTTATTGTGTATTGTGATGACTCCAGAATTGGTTTGGGTTGTGTTTTAAAGCAACACGGTAAAGTGATTGCTTATTCTTCTAGACAGCTTAAGACTCATGAGAAGAACTATCACACTCATGATCTTGAGCTAGCGATCGTGGTTTTTGCTATAAAGATTTGGAGACATTACTTGTATGGTGTGCATGTGGATGTTTTCACCGATCATAGGAGTCTTCAATATGTGTTCACTTAGAAGAAGTTGAATTTGCAACAAAGGAGATGGCTTGAACTCCTTAAATATTATGATAGGAGTGTGCTTTACCATCCGGGTAAGGCCAACGTTGTGGCGGATGCTTTGAGTAGATTGTCCATGGGAAGTGTAACTTCCATTGAAGATGGGAAAAAGCAGTTGGTTAAAGAAGTTCATAGGCTCGCTCGATTGGGAGATCGCCGTATGGACTCGACCGAAGGTGGTGTGATTGTGACTAATGGTGCCGAATCATCCTTAGTGGCTGAGGTGAAAGCCAAGCAAGGCCAAGATCCCATTCTACTTTAGCTGAAGGGTGTAGTTCGTTAGCAAAAGGTTGAGGTTTTCTCCCAAGGGGTAGATGGTTTGCTTAGTTATCAGGGTCGTTTGTGTGTGCCAGATGTTTAGGGTTAAGACAACCTAAGTCCAAAACTACGTTGCCACCGTAGGTTGCCCGTGTTGAGGCTTATTATGACAAGATCCTGGTACAAAACGGTTCTAACCTTGGCCGGTTAGGATAACTCTTTCAGTGTGGGTACAAGACACTGAACTCCATGTAGCTCAACATGGTTTAATGTCGGTTAAGAGAAACTCCCACGTATTATGTTCAATCTATTAAATTATATGAATCTAAGTTATGAAAATTAACCCTTGTTTCATGTATTTTGCTTTATACCTTGATTTTTGTTTATGGTCCTTCTTTATGAAATCAGATCATTTTAAAACATGTTTTCCTTACGTATGCATCGCTCACATACTTAGTACATTCCATAGTACTAACGCATATTGCATTGCATCCTTTTATGATGCAGACTCAGGTACCCCTACTCAGATCCGTGGCTAGAGATCTGGCCACTCCTACCTGGCTTTTGGTGAGTCCTCATAGTCTGAGGGCTAGGCTCCACCTCAGTTTATTGTCTTCTTTATTTTCAAATGTTTGAGTTAGTTGGGGGGTGTTGTCCCAACAACTCTCCATGATAGTATTAGAGGCTTTTCAGACATAGACCTTATGAGATATTTTCTGAGTTGTATTTTCTATTCGACTCAACATTTATGATATGTCTTCCGGTTTTGGATTTATGTTGATGCTTCTGCTATGTCTTATTTTTTTGTTATGCTTGAGAAAGCTATGACCAAGGGTTAGCTTGGGATCCTCGTGGTCCTGAGTCCCGTGTTACATCTAGGGGGTAACCTCAGGGTGTGACAAACTTGGTATGTGAGCCTCGGAAGAAATCTTATGCGGATGTGAGGAGAAGGGAGTTAGAATTTGAAAGGAAAGGAAAACTTAATTAGGTTTGGCAAGAAAGGAAAACTTAGTCCCCGTTTTGTAGGTCCTTATCGGATTTCGAGGAGAGTTGGTAGTGTTGCTTATGAGTTGGAGTTGCCAACGGAGTCGGAAGCGGTTCATGCATTTTCCATGTTTCCTTGTTGAAGAAGTGTGTTGGTTATTCGAGCTTGATTGTTCCTTTGGAAGATGTAGGTGTGAAGGATAGTCTCACTTATGAGGAGGTTCCCATGGAGATCCTTGATCGTTAGGTTCGGAGGTTGCGAAACAAAGAAGTAGGTTCGGTAAAAGTCCTTTGGAGGAATCAGCTTGTTGAAGGTGTTACTTGGGAAGCGAAAGAGACCATGAAGGCCAAATATCCTCATCTCTTTCGTTCTGACTTAGTCCCAGCTTGAGGTACAAGTTTCCTCCTTAGTATATCACTCCGATTCTATTCCACCAGTTTCTCTCAAGATCTTAGCATGCATACTTGTTTTACGAAGTTAGTTTATTATGTTTTCAAGTTGAAAAGTTTGTTTTTATGATTACCCCCTTGATTTCTATGTTTTGATGTTTGGTTGGGCTGTTTTTCCCTCAGTTTCCCTTGTCTAGCCTTAATTCGAGGATGAATGATCCCAAGGGGGGATATTGTGACACCCCGTACACGTATCCAGCTAACCAAGTTAAAAACTTCTGAAAAATCAAAGTTTCAGGGACCACGAGTCGTGGAACTTTCTACGAGTTGTGATGTTGACTCATGAAACTCCATCAGAGACTAAACATTTTCCTGACTTCCACGACTCGACCCTTCGGCTCATGGAAGCTTCCACGAGTCATCCTGTTGACTCATAGAAAGTCTTCTGCAGACTGACTTCCTAGTCTGAGTCCCACGACCGGATTCCACGACTCATGGAAGTTCTGTTAAGTCGTAGAATGCCTTCTGTCGGTTGATTTTTAGGCAGCTTCAACGACTAGCAGTCCACGAGTTGTGGAAAAGTCCACGAGTCGTAGACTCCACTCGTGGACACTGAAGTAGACCAAAACTCCAAATTTTTTTCAATTAAAACCCAGGGTTATTTTGGTCATTTCCCACCCTATTATGTATTAAGTGAAGTTGTTTTGACTACTTTGAGAAGGGTTTTCACCCATATTACCCTAAGTTCATCCTAAGATCCTCAATCTCCTCCCAAAAAGGGAAATCCCTCTTCAAGCTCAAGTCTCCAAGCTCCAAGTCAAGTCTCCAATTCTTTTCAATTGAAGTGGGTAATCTTCATCCAAGGTATGTGGGCTTTTAACAATGGGTTCCTTTCACCCTTGTGCCCAAAATCCTCAAGTCTTAATTTGAATTATGAAGTTATGAATTAGGGTATTGATCTAGAATTGGGAAAAGTTTATGAAATCAGTTTCTATGTTTAAATTATGGTTTTCTATTGATTACCCGTGATTTAATTAAGATTCTCTTGTTGTTTTTGAAAGCCCAAGCATGAAAGTTGATTTCTAGCATAAACCCATGAATTTGCATGTTCTCAAGAGAATGTAGGCACAATTAGATATCATGGCCATTATGTAATTATGAAGTTGCATGCCTAGTTCTTATGATTCTATGAAAACATATGTTTTATGAAATTGAACTAGAGCTATGAAAAATTTTATAAGTCATGAAGTATGCAAGTTTTTCCATGATATGAAATATGATGCAAGGCAAGATACCCGATGTTCCATCACTACTCATGAGCTATTTTCTAAGCTAAAACTCATGAGTAGTATGACAATCTGGGGTATGAAAAAGTATGAACAAGTTGGCATTAGGTATATCGTATGTATATGAGCTTATGTTATTATTATGTTTTGGGAGTAGTATTTAGCACCGACAGACGAGGGTTCAGACTACCCAAGTCTAAAACTACGTTGTTACCGTAGGTTGCTCATATTAAGGCTTATTATGACAGGATCCTGGTATGAAAGGGTTCTAACCTTGGCCGGTTAGGAAAACTCTTTCAGTGTGGGTGCAAGACACTGAACTCCATGTAGCTCTGCATGAATTAATGTCGGTTAAGAGAAACTCCCACGTATTATTTTCAAGCTATGAATTTATATGAATCTAAGTTATGAAAATTAAGCCTTGTTACATGTATTTTGCTTTATACCTTGATTTTGGTTTATACCTTTTTTATAAAATCAGATCATGTTATAACATGTTTTCCTTACTTATGCATCGCTCACATACTTAGTACATTCCATAGTACTAACGCATATTGCGCTGCATCATTTTATGATGTAGACTCAGGTACTCCTACTCAGATCTGTGGCTAGAGATCCGGCCACTCCTATCTGGCTATTGGTGAGTCCTCATAGTCCGAGGACTAGGCTCCACCTCAGTTTATTGTCTTCTTTATTTTAAGATGTTCGAGTTAGTTGGGGGGTATGTGTTGTCCCAACAACTCTCTATGATAGTATTAGAGGCTTTTCAGACATAGACCTTATGAGATAATTTCTGAGTTGTATTTTCTATTCGACTCTATATTTATGATATGTCTTCCGATTTTGGATTTATGTTGATGCTTCCGCTATGTCTTATTTATTTGTTATGCTTGAGAATGCTATGACCAAGGGTTAGCTTGGGATCCTCGTGGTCCCAAGTCCAATGTTACGTCTAGGGGGTATCCTCGAGGCATGACAATTTCCTTGTTTTCTATCTTTGATCACAAGTACCTGCATACACATCAATAAAGGCCATAAGAACCTCTAAATCTCATCAAAACATAGCAATTATTCATTATTAAAGGCTCAATGAGTTGGTAGATTATGACTCATCAATAACTCTTCTGTCTACTCTGGGTAGTGCAAAGTCTCTCCTGAATGACCCAAACTCTATCCATAGAATCACAAAGGAAGTCAGTACCCCACTGCCTATCCTTAAAAGCATCAAACCAACCCACCAGAGACCTGCACTGCCTACCATACAAAGCCTCGAACGGATACATCTGAATGTTAGAATGGTAACTATTATTATACACAAACTCGGCCAAAGATAAGAACTGGTCCCACTGACCCCCAAAATCAATAAAATAGGCTCGTAACATATTCTCTAAAACTTAAATAGTGTGCTCTGACTGAACATCTGTCTGCGGATGAAAAATGGTGCTAAGCTCAACTCTAGTACCTTACTCTCTTTGAATAGACCTCCAGAAATACAAAGTGAACTGAGTACCACGGTCAGAAATGATAGAAACTGGCACCCTATGCAAATGGACAATCTCATGAATATAGATTTGAGCCAACCTCTCGGAACTATAGGAAGTCTGAACCGACAGAAAGTGAGCAAATTTTGTCAACCTATCCATAATGACCCAAATAGCATCAAATCTCCACAAAGTACGTGGCAAACCAACTACAAAGTCCATGGCTATTTACTCTCGTTTCCACTCTGAGTTGGGTAGCCTCTAAGTCAAACCTCCTGGCCTCTGGGGCTCAAACTTCACTTGCTGACAGTTCAAGCACCTACACACAAAAGCTGAAATATCCCTCTTCATCCCACACCGCCAGTAGTGCTGCCGCAAGTCACGATACATCTTAGCTGCCCTGAGATGAATGGAATATCTATAATAATGAGCCTTATCCTAGATCAACCTGATCAAATAACCAATTCTAAGAATGCAGATATGCCCCTCAATCCTCAGAACACCCTCTGTATCTAAGGTCGCCTTCCTAGCCTCACCATTCAACACCTTATCATGAATGATCCTCAACCTCGCATTATCAAACTGTTGTGCCTGAATCTGCTCCAACAAAGAAGAACTAGCCTCAACACAAGTAAGAATATGACCTGGATCATAAATATCAAGTCTAACCAACCTGTTAGCCAAGGACTGGATGTCCTAAGCTAAAGGTCGCTCCCCCGTTTCTAAGAAAGCCAAGCTATCCATACTCACTACCTTCCAGTTCAAGGCATCCTCTACCACGTTTGCCTTGACCGAATGATAAAGAATGGAGATATCATAGTCCTTGAATAACTCTAACCACCTACGCTACCTCAAATTTTGATCCTTCTGGATGAAAATATACTGAAGACTATAATGGTCAGTGAAGATCTCACAATGCACGCCATACAGATAATGCCTTTATATCTTCAATGCAAAGACTACTGCTGCTAACTCCAAGTCATGAGTGGGGTAGTCCTCTCGTGAATCTTCAACTGTCTAAAAGCATAAGCAATAACTCGGCCCTACTGCATCAACACAAAACCCAAACCAACACCGAAAGCATCACAGTACACTGTAAACCCCTGAGCCTCAACAAGAAGAGTAAGAATCAGAGCTAAAGTCAACAAGGCCTTGAGCTTCAGAAAGATCGTCTCACACTTATCAGACCACTAGAAGGGAACATTCTTCTAGGTTAATCTAGTTGATAACGCCCAAACTACACCTCAAATTAACGAAGCGTAAGCGGTCGTAGTCAAATATAGAACCCAACAAAGGTTGGGGTCGAATCCCACAGGGAATAAGGTGAAAGTTAGTCTTTAGTGAATTAAGTGACTAGTCGTCAATAGTTTCCGGTAAATTGGGGGGGTTTTGAGTAAACAATGCGTAAACAAAACAAACAATTAATGTATGAGAAATAATCAGTAGGACAATGAACTAGGGAAGTGTTTACCATGGCGTTGGTAACAATGTCGATTCTAGGCTAAACCGGGTTCTTTTTATATGCGTGTCACGATGTGATTGAATTAATGGTATCGTCTAAACGTTTCTCAACCAAATAGACAAATTTCCTTTTCTATTCTCTCGACCTCGAAAAGATGTGCTTTTTAGATTTCAATCCTAAACATCAAGTAGATTAATCTAGTTACAGCCTTAATCATTAGACGAGAGTTAGTAGTCTCGAATCCTTGTTGTTAATCAAGTTTCCCGGTTTTAATCTCTTTACTCAAGCAAATTAAACCTAGGCATGTTCTAATGTTTTCAACCACTAGAAAATGTTAAATAATGTATGATTAACAATGTGACAATACATATATTGAACCCGTCGCTACTCGGAATCTATATCGCTACTTTAGCCATGGCTCCCACAACCCTAGTTGTGGGAGGTTTAGTTACTCATGCTTGTAGAAGAACAAAAGAAAGCAATATTCATAATAAAGAAAAGAGATCCTTATAATGTATTGAAAACAATCTTTAATTAATCCAAGAGCAAGAAAAACAAAGATCCCAAGAACAATCAAGAACAAGATTGAAGAGAAGGAAACCGTGTGTAGCGCGTTTCCTCTCTCAAAAGTCGCTCAAAACTCTCCTACAATTATTGGGTAATGTATGTAAAAACTATTGGAAAAGTAATTGAATGAATAATTAAAATAAAACTAACATAGGGTATTTATAGGAGTCTAGGAAACCAATCCCAAAAACGCTCGGATTCCGCGTCGCGACTGTCTCAACTTGACGGCCAGGCTGACGGACCGTCAAGCCAGTGACGGACCGTCACCTGGACCGTCACTGCTAACCAGTGATGCTGCCTCAGCTGCCTTGGTGTGATGGTCACTGTGACGGGCCGTCACTCTTATCCAGAACGCTCTTTTTCGCGTATTTCCTTCCGTTTCCACGTTTGTCTCCATTTCCTGAAAATACAACATAAAAACATCAAAAACGACAACGGTTGCTTGAAAACGTACGATTGTTCTTAGTTAAAAGGAGTCGAAAGTGCCGTAAATTGGCGGCACATCAACACCCTCAACTTAAAACGTTCGCTTGTCCTCAAGCAACATGACACAAAACAATAATACGACGACTCAACTAAGCACACAAACTCATGTCTCTAGCAACTCATGGTCATTCAAAACTTATTCAATTAAATCAAGCTCCCTCGTAGCACACGAATGTATGAAATACTAACTTGCAAGGATCCAAACATGTCATTCCGATATGATAGAACATTCTACATACACACGCGCAGCTATCCTAACAATCAATAGACAATACAGACATCTTGGTGCCCTCACCACAAAGAAATTCCACACACAAGATTTGGGAATAGGTAAGCGCTCACACTCACAAACGATTTCAAACAATGCACATGCGATTCCATAGGCTTGCCCTTACTATTCTATTTCAGTTCTTCAGAAAGCCGCTCAGGATCACTACAGGACTTGTTTAGGCTTGTAATGAGGCTTCAGGTGCAGGTAGGATACATTTAGGGGTTAGTGACTAAGCCCTCCTTGGAACTACCGACGTCTTATTACCACATAACTTACTTTGTCCATCCGTATTCACCTTTTTATTTCCTTCTTTCTAGCTACAGGTGCGACCTCTTTATTTTGACAATTCTTTTTATTTCTTTTTCGATCTTTTTCATCTCTTTTTTTCTTTCTTTTCTTAGGCACACACCCTACTTTTCGTTCTATTCACCACCACTCTTCTCCATCCTCTTTTTCTTATCATTCACCTCTCTAGTAGCCACCCTCAACTTAGGCTGATTGCCTGCGTTGAGGTGCACAATGTCCAAGGAAGGACCAGGGCCAAAATAGGGATTCAAAGTTAAACAGGAACGGTGACAGGTTATTGAAAGAACAAGGTCAATTATGGCTCAAACAGGGATCAAAGGGATTATTTATATTTGGATGGTCTTTTAGGTTAAGTGGACTGCACACAAAAAGGGCCTGTGATCCTTTCCTAAGCAACCAAACTTCAAACATAACAAAATAGACCGGGCAAGTTCTAGATGCATGCGCAGAGTAAGAATTTATAACAATAATCTCACAAACTCTTGGCACCAAGAAACTATATCGCTACCAACTATCAAACAACCGCTCGGCTTAAGCATACTCATTCTAATCATAACCACACAATGACATCCAAGGATCCAGACAGTCAATCGTTTCAACATAAGTGCGAAACCAGAAATTTTTTAAAAGGGCTTCCTTTTAGTACTAAAAACGCCATGATGCTTGCTATAGACACTAAAAAAAACAAAAATTTAAAATAACAACCTAAACATGCCGGTTCTACTAGATAGCACACCGGAGGGAAAAGAACTCGGCAATAAAAACCCTCGGTGGTGACTCACAGGTATCCCAACACCCTCAACTTAGACTCATGCATTGTCCCCAATGCATACATGTGAAAGCGAAAAACTGTGAGAGAAAGGAATACATGTGAAGTCGATCGGACTCAGAATCTGGAATGATGTTGGAGACCGCTAGGGTCTCCAAAACACGAGAACTCGATGGAGTGTGGCGTTCCAGCTTCCTCTTTGGGCTCCATCGCTAGTCGCGATAATTTCTTCGCTCTTTCTTTGCATATTCTCTTGCGGTGTTTTCGTTTTCTTGATATTTCACCGCTTTTCTTTACCTGCTCGTTCTTTTGCGATCGCGACTTTATTCTCATAACAGCTCGGGTTTCAACACAACCCTTCTCCTCAAGATACACATCCGCAGGGACTTCCTCAATAGCATTAATGACCGCAACCACCCTCATCTTGCTTGGTTGCTTCATCAATTTGGACACATCGAACTTGACAACTTCATTGTTCAGCCTGAAGGTCAGTTCGTTTTTCTCCATGTCAACCAAGGCTCTTGCTGTGGCTAGCAATGGTCATCCCAAGATTATGGGAACTTCAAAATCCACTTCGCAATCCAAGATCACAAAGTCAGCCGGGAATATAAGCTTACCAATCTTGACCAGCACATCAGATAATATTCCCACAGGTCGCTTTACCGAACGGTCAGCCATCATTACTCTTATGGACGTGGGTTTAGGAGCTCCCAAACCCAGTTGTTTATAGACAGCTAGCGGCATCAAGTTGATGCTAGCACCCAGATCACACAAGGCTTTCCCGAAGTTGAGCTTCCCAACAGTGCAGGGAACAGTAAACGCGCCTGGATCTTCCTTCTTTTCGACCAACGACCTTGAAGAAATAGCGCTGCAATGGTGGAGGTTATCTTCTGGTTCGAAACTTACCGACCTCTTCTTTGTAATCAAGTCCTTCATGAACTTGGCATAACCGGGCATTTGTTCCAGCGCTTCCACCAATGGTATGTTTATTGAAATCATCTTCAGCATGGTCATGAAGTTCAGGAACTTACCATCGTCCGCTTTCTTCTTCAAACGCTGTGGGAAAGGAGGTGGTGGCCGAGGCATCATAGTTGGAGGCTTTTCAGCTTCCTTGCTTTTCTCTGCGGGCTTTGGAGTTTCCTCCTCTACCGCCTCTTCATCATCCGCAACATCACCTTGAGTCTGAATTACCAGATGTGATTCCGGTAATATTTTTCTGCTTCTTGTGGTGATTGCCATACAACTTGCATCATTCCTCGGATGAGTCGTGTCACTCGGCAAGGTACCTATCTTCCTTTGGTTCAGAGATGCCGAGATTTGCCCTACTTGCTGCTCCAATTGCTTAATCGAAGTGGAATGCGAATCCACTAACTGACTCAATGTAGCTAATTCATTCCTCATCTCCTTTACCCAGAGTCAGTCGATTCCACCTTCAGAAGCATCTTCGCCATCATGCTCTCTAGCTTCGAAGTCTCTGCTTCGTTGTTAGCTTTGTCTCGATTACCAGGTGGTATATACAACCCACCTCTATCGGTGTTGTTCCTCCAGTTTCCTTGGTCGCGATCTTTGTAGCCGCCTTTCTCATATTGGTTGTCTCTTGGATAGTTCCGACCTTGGTTTCCCTGGCCAGTGGCCTGGAAACCCCCCAAATAGTTGGCCTCCTCATTAGATTCAACCTCGGCATCTCTACCTTGCGAACCCATAGCTTTTACCTTCTCCATACCTCCTGAGAACAAGTGCTTGGTCAGTAGGTCCAACTGCGTTTTCAGATGCGCCATGTCTTGGTCGCGTTCCTCCTCTTTTCTACACTGCTCTGCTGACACACCAACTACGTAAGTACTAGCTGCTACCTCTGAATCTTTTGTATGCCATGCCCTGTTGGTTTTGGTGAGCCTGTCTAAAATAGCTGTGGCATCAGCAAAAGTGCGACCCATAAATGCTCCACCTGCTGCGTTGTCCAACGTCGGCTTGGTAGCCGAATTCAGTGCCATATAGAATGTCTGCATCAAAAACTCGTCGTTCAGCTGATGGTTAGGGCATTGTGTCAGCTTCTTCTTAAATCGCAGCCAGGTCTCGTGCAAAGCTTCGTGCGGTTGCTGCCTAAAATTGCTGATCTCATCCCTCAACTGTATCATCCTAGAGGGAGGAAAGAACCTTTCTAGGAAAGCTCCTTTCAACTCTCCCCAAGTTGCGATAGAGTCAGGGGTCAGTTCTGTCAACCACAATGCTGCCTCATCAGACAGAGACAACGGAAACAACCTGAGCCTGATTGCTGTCTGACTCACTCCAGGCAGCTCAAACGATTTGCAGATCCCCACGAAATTCATCAGGTGCTGGTTTGGATCATCACCAGCAGTACCACGGAACACTCCTCTCAAGTTCAATAGCTGAATCATCATGCTAGTGATGTTGAACTTGGTCCGGGCGGTAGCGGTGGAACAACAATGGCGCCAGTAGCGCCAGCTCCATCTAAGTCGAGATCCTCATCATTCCGTGCGATCTCATCCTGCAGACCACCAGCATTCAGATTTTGTTGGGCCTGCAGTTCTGCAGCGAGCCTTGCTGCCTCTAGTTGTGCGGCCATATTCCGCCTCAATGTTCTAGCAAGCTCGGGGTCGTAAGGTACTGTTGATTCCCCCGAGTGCCGGGTACTTGGCATGCACAAATTTGTACCCTGTCAAAAACAAAAACAACAAACAAAAATAAAAGCAGGAAATTATGACTAAGAGTCAAATAAACACACCAGACTTAATTAACTACCGTATTCCCCAGCAACGGCGCCACTTTTTGATAATGCCCAAACTACACCTCAAATTAACGAAGCGTAAGCGGTCGTAGTCAAATATAGAACCCAACAAAGGTTGGGGTCGAATCCCACAGGGAATAAGGTGAAAGTTAGTCTTTAGTGAATTAAGTGACTAGTCGTCAATAGTTTCCGGTAAATTGGGGGGGTTTTAAGTTAACAATGCGTAAACAAAACAAACAATTAACGTATGAGAAATAATCAGTAGGAGAATGAACTAGGGAAGTGTTTACCATGGCGTTGGTAACAATGTCGATTCTAGGCTAAACCGGGTTCTTTTTATATGCGTGTCACGATGTGATTGAATTAATGGTATCGTCTAAACGTTTCTCAACCAAATAGACAAATTTCCTTTTCTATTCTCTCGACCTCGAAAAGTGTGCTTTTTAGATTTCAATCCTAAACATCAAGTAGATTAATCTAGTTACAACATTAATCATTAGACGA
Organism: Jaltomata sinuosa; assembly: GCA_003996215.1. NCBI lineage: Eukaryota > Viridiplantae > Streptophyta > Magnoliopsida > Solanales > Solanaceae > Jaltomata > Jaltomata sinuosa. The sequence goes on from QJPP01000447.1 coordinate 43,311, forward strand.
GAGTTAGTAGTCTCGAATCCTTGTTGTTAATCAAGTTTTCCGGTTTTAATCTCTTTACTCAAGCAAATTAAACCTAGGCATGTTCTAATGTTTGCAACCACTAGAAAATGTTAAATAATGTATGATTAACAACCTGACAATACATATATTGAACCCGTCGCTACCCGGAATCTATATCGCTACTTTAGCCATGGCTCCCACAACCCTAGTTGTGGGAGGTTTAGTTACTCATGCTTGTAGAAGAACAAAAGAAAGCAATATTCATAATAAAGAAAAGAGATCCTTACAATGTATTGACAACAATCTTTAATTAATCCAAGAGCAAGAAAAACAAAGATCCCAAGAACAATCAAGAACAAGATTGAAGAGAAGGAAACCGTGTGTAGCGCGTTTCCTCTCTCAAAAGTCGCTCAAAACTCTCCTACAATTATTGGGTAATGTATGTAAAAACTATTGGAAAAGTAATTGAATGAATAATTAAAATAAAACTAACATAGGGTATTTATAGGAGTCTAGGAAACCAATCCCAAAAATGCTCGGATTCCGCGTCGCGACTGTCTCAACTTGACGGCCAGGCTGACGGACCGTCAAGCCAGTGACGGACCGTCGCCTGGACCGTCACTGCTAACCAGTGATGCTGCCTCAGCTGCCTTGGTGTGACGGTCACTGTGACGGACCGTCACATGTGTGACGGGCCGTCACTCAGGCCGTCACTCTTATCCAGAACGCTCTTTTTCGCGTATTTCCTTCCGTTTCCACGTTTGTCTCCATTTCCTGAAAATACAACATAAAAACATCAAAAACGACAACGGTTGCTTGAAAACGTACGATTGTTCTTAGTTAAAAGGAGTCAAAAGTGCCGTAAATTGGCGGCACATCACTAGTCAACAAAGCTGCTATAGAATAAGACCCCTCCACAAACCGTCTATAGTAACCTTCCAACCTAATGAAACTGCGAATCTTGATAGGAGAAGTAGGCCTAGCCCAATCACGAACTACCACAATCTTTGCCAAATCCACCATAATCCTATCCTTGGATACCACGTGACCAAAGAATGCCACAGACTCAAGCTAAAACTCATAAATAGTGAATTTGGAATATAACTATTGGTCTCACAAAGTCTGAAGTACAACTCTAAGATGCTGCTCATGCTCTTCTCTACTCTAATATATTAGAATGTCATCGACGAACACAATCACGAAGGAATCTAAGTAGGCACTGAACACATGGTTCATCACTCCATAAATGTTGCTGGGGAATTAGTCAACCTAAAAGACATAACTTGGAACTTATAATAGTTGTATAAAGTCCTAAATGAAGTCTTTGGAATGTCCGCAGACCTAATCCTTAACTGGTGGTGATCGGACCTTAAGTCTATCTTAGAGAACACTATTGCACCCTATAGTTGGTAAAACAAATCATCAATATATGTCATCAGATATCTGTTCTTAAATGTCACCTTATTCAGCTGCCTATAGTCAATACACATATTATGGACCCATCCTTTTTCTTCACAAAAAGAACCAGAGCACCCCACGGAGACACACTAGGCCTGATGAACCCTTCTTCTCAACAGATCCTAGAGATGATCTATAAGATCTCTCAACTCAGCTGGTGCCATCTGATATAGTGGAATAGAAATGGTCGGAGTGCTCGGCTCAACATCAATACCAAAGTCAATATCACGATTAGGAGGAAGACCCAGAAGATCAGAAGAAAACACATCTAAACACTCACAAACCACTGGAACTGACTTAAGTGAAGGTATGGTTGCACTAGTATCACGAACATAGGCAAGATAGGCCAAGAACCCCTTCCTAACCAACCGTTGGGCGCTCGGGAAGGATATAAATCCCTTCAACACGTGGTTATCGGCACCCTTCTATACAATAGGGGGTATAACACCCCAAAATTTGATCCAGCTTTTAAACTTAAGAAATCTAAAAATTTTGAACTTTCCAGAAATGATAGGTCTAAACCACGGACCATGGCTTGAACCACGAGTCGTGAAGTGGATCCGTGGTTAAGGTCTACATAAATTAGTCTCTGGTCTAGGAACAACGAGTTGGTTCTACAGACTGTGATTTAGTCTACGACCCATCCTGTCAACTCGTGGGACCAGACCAGAGGACTGACTAAATCCCAAGAACCACGAGTCAAGACTACGGACCGTAGTTTAAATTATGGATCATCATGTTGACTCATGAAACCTGATCAGAGGCCTGCTAAATCCTTTAGCAACAACAAATTAGTTCTACAGATCGTAATCCATTCTATGGGTCCGTCCTGTTGACCCATAGTTGGGATTCTGCAGCCTGGCTCTATTGGCCAGGAACTACGAATGGCAACCATGAGCTGTGGTTTGGTCTATGACTCGTGGAACCCATTTGTGGTCCCTGAAAGTCAACTTTTTCCAAATTTTGCATAATTATGTTTGAGGGGTATTTTAGTCATTTCCCATCCTTTTAACCTCTAAATAATGTCATTTTGACTATTTCTAGAAGGGTTTCCACCCCATTCAGCCTAAGTCTTCCATTATCCTTCATTCATCTACCAAATTGGGAAAAGAACTCCTTCAAGCTCCAAGTCTCAAGCTCCAAATTCAAGTCTCCTTATTATTTCAATTTCAAGCGGGTTAGCTTCAATCAAGGAATCTGGGTATTCAACAATGGGTTCCTTTTACCCTTGTGCCCAAAACCCCTAATCTTTATTTTTGATTTCATGAACTTTCAAATTAGGGTTTTTACCTAATTCTTCTGGATTTTGCTATAAATTGCCTTCTCATGATTTTATTATGAAGTTACTACTAAATTGCATGATTTTGCATGGGTTTTTACATATGAACTTCTATTTAAAATTGAAGGCTAATTATGGCAAATTCTACATGCATAAATTGATTCAAGTAAAATGGCTATTTGATAGTATGTTTTCATAAATTTCAAACAAATGCATGCCTAGTTCCTATGTTTTATGAAAGTATATGTTATTATGAAATTGAACTAGTGCCATGCAAGTTTTCAAGTTATGAGTTATTATGCCAGACAAGACACCCGATGTTCCATCAATGCTTATGAATCATTTTCTAAACCAAAGTTCGTGAGTAGTATGAAGATCCGGGGTATGAACATATTTATGAACAAGCTTGACATCTAGATATGTCACATGTATGTGAGACTTATGTTATACATTTTGGGAGTAGTATTTAGCACCGAGCAATGAGGGTTATAGATAACCCAAGTCCAAAACTACATTGTCATGTAGGTTGCCCTCCGTGGCTTATGAAAGGATCCTTATGAACATGGTTCTAACCTTGGTCGGTTAGGACAATCTTTTTTAGTATGGGTGCATGACACTTGACTCTATGTAGCTCATCATGGTTTAATGTAGGTAAAGAGAAACTCCCACATGATTATTTTCAAGATATGAAGTTATATGATACTCTATTTTTAAACCTTGACTTTACTTCATGTTTTATGTCTTATATCTTGATGATTTCTTATACTATCTCTTATTACGAAAGAGCTCACTTTAAGTATGTTTTAAGTATGTTTTTATCATGATCATGAATATTTCACATACTCGGTATATCCTATAGTAATGACGTATATTTGCGCTGCATCCTCTGTATGATGCAGATTCAGGTTCCCTTCCTCAGGCACATGGCTAGAGATCGCAGGCCATTTCAAGTCAGTGTTGGTGAGTCCTCATTGTTCGAGGGATAGTTATGATTCTAGATAGTTTTTGGTTATTTACTTCCATACCTTGAGTTAGCTAGGCTCTTGTCCTAGAAACTCCTTATGTCAAGTGTAGAGGCTTTTCAGACATAGCCAGTATTCGAATCTCACTTTTAAAACTATGTTTTGTATTGACTTATCATTTATGGATTCGGGTTGCCTAATGTTCTATCTATGCTTCCGCTATGTTTTCCTATGAATGACTGAGTATGCTATGACCAAGTATTAGTCTAGGGCACTCATCCTCTGGATCTCGTGTTACATCTAGGGGGTAGCCTTGGGGCATGACAAACTTGGTATCAGATTCTCATGTTCAAGAGTCCTAGGATGTCTGAAAGCCTTATCGAGTAGAATCTCTTTCATCTGTGTGAAGTGCACCACACTTATGAGAGGGAAGCTATGAGATGTCTTAGAAGAACTTTACTTCTTTTATGATCATATTGTTCGATTGAGTTTAACTCTAAGATCCCTCTAATACTTCCCTTGTACATTTTAGATTATGCCTCGATGTGCTATGCCTTATCGAGCCTCTCAGAATGCTGCTCCTCTAGTTTTGTCCCCCGAGGTCACAAATGTGGAATTCCAGAATGCCATCCATATGATAGCATATACCTTGGCCACTCAAGCCAACCAACTATCTCCTATCCCCATCCACCCTCAAGGTGGGGTAGCATCCTGAGTTTGTGATTTTATCCGTATGAACCTGCCAGAATTCTGGGGTTCGAAGGTTGGGGAAGATCCACTTAACTTATTGGATGAGGTGAAGAAAATATTTGATGTTATGCAAATGGCTAGGGTTGATAGTGTTTAGTTAGCATCCTATAAACTCAAGGATATAGCTCATATATAGTTCACACAATGGAAGGAAGCTAGGGCTAGGGATGAGGTCCCTCTAACTTGGGAGTATTTCGAGAGGGCTTTCCTCGACCGATTCTTTCCCCGAGAGTTGAGGCAAGCTAAGGCTGAGGAGTTTGTGAACTTGAGACAGGGATCCATGACAGTCCAGGAGTATAGTTTGAGGTTCACTCAGCTCTCCAAATACGCTCTGGCTATGGTGGCTGACCCACAGGATCAGATGAGCAATTATATCTATGGAGTCTTAGACTTGGTGAAAAATGAGTGTAGGTCTGCTATGTTGTTGAGTGACATGAGTATCTCCAGACTTATGAGTCATGCTCACCAGATCGAGGGAGACAAGCTTAAGGAGATGTCTAGGGAGAAAAAGAGAGTTAGTTTTGAGGGATCAGGTTTTGGCCATCAAAGGTCCGGTGGTGGACATTGTTCCACATTTCAGAAGAAGTCATCAGTACCCATTCATTATTCTTCTAGTGCTCCTTCTCAGGCCTCTAGGCCTCATCATGATCAGTCTAGTAGAGGTGCGAGCTCTTATTCTCAGGGGAGTGGTGCAAAGGGGCCTTGCTACCCCATTTATAGCAAGTGTGGGAAGAGTCACCTTGGAGAGTGTCGTTTGGGCATGGGTACATGCTTTGGGTGTGGAAAGTCTTGACACATGATTAGAGATTTCCCTTCGGCTAAGAAGGGGCAGGGAGGTAGTAGGGCTCTGTCTGCTCCAGCAGCCCCAGGAGGTCGACCAGCCCAACAGGGCATAACTTCTAGTTATGGTGGTCAGCACCAGAATTGTCTTTATGCCATGTCCTCTCGTCAGGACCATGAGAGTTCACCAGATGTTGTCACTAGTATGTTGAAAGTCTTCTCTCTTGATTTATAAGCATTGTTGGACCCCCGGTGCCTCCTTATATTTTTCGACCCCTTATGTAGCATGCAAATTCAAAGTTTGTCCTAAATCTCCTTTAGAACCCTTTTGTGTGTCTACACCTGTTAGTGAGTCAGTCCTAGGCAAAAGAATCAACCAAAATTGCCCTATCTCAGTCCTTCATAGAGTCACTTCAGTGAATTTAGTAGAGTTGGAGATGACATATTTTTATGTTATTCTTCCTATGGATTGGTTGTATGCTTTCTATGCTTTGGTTGATTATCGTACTCGGGTTGTCAGTTTCAAAATTCCAAATGAACCCATCTTAGAGTGGTAAGGTAGTCCCCCCATCCTCGAAAGGTCATTTCATATCTTATCTTAAGGCTAGGAATATGATTTCTAAGGGTTATGTTTATCATATAGTTTGGGTTATGGACACAGAATCTGGAACCGTCTGCCTTCAGTCTGTTCCTGTTGTGAATGAGTTCCCAGAAGTGTTTCTCCAATATTTGCCTAGAGTCCCTCCCAAGAAGCATATCGATTTTGGGATAGATCTTCTTCCTGATATGAATCCCATATCTATCCCTCTCTATAGAATAGCTCCCATAGAACTTAAAGAGTTAAAGAATCAGTTGAAAGATCTTCTTGATAAGGGTTTCATCAGGCCTAACATTTCTCTATGGGGTGTTCCAGTCTTAATCGTGCAAAAGAAAGATGATTCCCTTAGAATGTATTGACTACCATTGATGTGCCAACATTTTACGGCACATTTGTCTCCTTTAACTAAGAATAATCATGAGTTTTCAAGCAACCATTGTTGTTTTTTATGGTATTTGTGTTGTAATTTCAGGAACTTTAGCGAAAATGGAATGACTGGAGATTTTGCACTTGAAATGGGCGTATTGTTAGGTGTGGTGACTCACCTGACTAGTTACCACGAGTATGAAGAACTACCAAGCAACCCACCACACCAATACTAAATTTCCAGTTCACTGTTTAGCCATGACGACTGCAATGACAAGTCGTCAAGGCTCTGACGAGTCGTCACAACAAGCCGCCAAGATGAGACAGAAAATGTACATAAGATGCACCCACCAAATGCATTTTACACTCTTTACATGTAAGTCGTCACCTGGTCGATAACTTACAAGAAAACATGGCTGGGCAGAGTCTTCAGCTCACTGGAAGTTGTGACGGCTCAAGTAATGAGTCATCACAAACCTGATGGTTCGTCATGTCACCGATCAACTCAAAAGTGGGCAGTTCCAAAAAAAAAATTCTGTAGACTATTATAAATACCCAATGTTAGGGTTGTTTTATGAGTCATTACCCGATATTTCTAGACACTATTTGGACAAGTTTTTGAGAGGAAAAATATGACATACATGTTTTCTTCTTCTTCTTCGATTACTCTTGGGATTTTTGGCTTCTTGTTCTTTGATAATTGAAGTAACTTTCATACTATTTGTAAGAATTTTTTTCTTATTATGAATATGATTGTCTTCTCTTTCTCTAATAGCATGAGTAGCAAATTTCCCACAACTAGGGTTTGGGAGCCATGGCATAGCAATGATCTCGGATTTGAGTGATATTGGGTTCAATATATATTGCATAATATGTTTTTAATCTTATGTTTTTATTATTTTCTAATGGTTGCAAACATTAGAACAAGTCTAGGTTTTATTTGCTTGAACAAAGGAATTAAAACCCTGAAAATTAGATTAACAACAAGAATTCGGGACTACTAACTCTCGTCTAATGGTTAACGCTCTAGCGTAGTTAACCAACTTGGGGTATAAATTGAGTTTTGTATTGTATCTTTTCAAGTTCGAGAGAATTGAAAATAAAAGAATCTATTTGGTTGAGAAACGTTTAGATGTAGGAATGAATTCAATTCCTGCGTTTTATGCATATGAAAAGTACCCGATTGAACTCTAGCCTGATGTTGTTGATTGAGCCATGGTGAACACTTCCCTATTTCACGTCTTCTACTAATTATTACTCATTGAAACTCGTAAATTATTATTTGCATTATTCAAATATTGATCACTATAAATCCCCCCATTTTTGAAAACTATCGATTATTAGTCAACTAAGTTACTAACGACTTAATTAGCACCTTATTACCTGTGGGATCGACCCCAACCTTGGTTGGGTTCTATATTTGACACCGACCGCTTACGCTTCTTAATTGAGGTATAATTTGGGTGTATCAAATTTTGGCACTGTTGCCGGGGAATACAGTTGTTATTAAGTCCGGTGTGTTTATTTGACATTTAGTCATATTTCCTGCTTTTAGTTTTATTTGTTGTTTTTGTGACTGCAGGGTAAAGATTTGTGCATGCTAAGTACCCGAAGCTTGGGTGAACCAGTATTACCATACGACCTCGAGCTTGCAAAAAACTTTAAGGCTAAATATGAATGCACAACAACAAAAAGTAGCAAGGCTTCAACAGCTTACTTCTGATCAACAGAATCTGAACAATGCTAACATTAAATATTTTGTTGTGGATGGTGATGAGGACTGCTCCTACCTTGGAGACCTTAACAGTCTCCAACATCTTACCATACTCTGAGGCCTAAGGGCTTCACAGGTATTCCTTTCTCTCATAGTGTTAGCTTTAACATGTATGCATTGGGTAAAATGCATGAGTCTAAGTTGAGGGTGTTGGGATACATGTGAGTCTATCACCACTGAGGGTTTTTGTTGCCGTGTTTCTTTTCCTTCGCTGTGCTATCTAGTAAAACCGGCATGTTTAGGTTGTCATTTAAATTTTGGTTGTGTTGTGTTGTGATGTCTATAGCAAGCATGGATTTTTGGCAAGTTGAACTAAAAGAAGCCCCTTCTGAAAAATGTTGAATTTGTACTTATGTTTGAACTGGTTAACTGTTCTGGATCCCTGAATGTCATTGTGTGGTTGTGATTGTAATAATTGTGCTTAAGCCGAGCTGTTGTTTTGATAGTCGGTAGTGGTATGGTTTCTTGATGCCAAGTGTGTGTGAGAATATTATTATAAACTCTTACTCTGTGCATGCATCTAGAACTTGCCCGGCATATTTTGTTAAGTTCGAAGTTAGTTGCTTAGGAAAGGATTACATGCCCTTTTTTCTGTGCAGTCCACTTAGCCTAAAAGACTATCCAAATGTAAATAACCCCTTTGATCCCTGTTTGAGCCAAAGTTGACTTTGTTCTTCCGATAACCTCTTACCTTTCCCTTTTAACTTTGAGTCTCTATTTTAGCCCTGGTCCCTCCTTGGACATCATGCACCTCAACTCAGTCAATTAACCTAAGTTGAGGGTGGCTATTGTAGAGGTACATGATAAGAAAAATAGGATTGTGCTCAATTGGTTGTTGTTGGGATAGAAAGTGCAGGTGTGTGCCAAATGAAAAGACAGAAAAAGAACTGAAAAAGAAGTGAAAAAGAAAGAAAAAGAGTTATCAAGTTAAAAAGGTCACACCTGTAGCAAGAAATAAGGAAATCAAAGGTGATTAAGAGTGGATGGAAAAAGGTTGAATGGAAATAATAGGTCGATGATTACTAGGAGGGTTTAGTCACTATACCCCAAATATATTCTACCTACACCTGAAGCCTCATTACAAGCCAAAACAAGTCTTGTAGTGATCCTGAGCGATTTTCTGAAAAACTAAAATAGAATAGCAAGGGAAAGCTTATGGCATCGCATGTACATTGTTTGAAATCGTTTGTGAGTGTGAGCCCCTTACCTAGTCTCAAATCTCGTGTGTGGGACTTCTTTGTGGTGAGGGCACTGGGATTTCAGTATTATCTACTAATTTTTTGGGATAACTGTCTTGTGTGTATGTAGAATATTCTATCATATCGGAATGACATGCTTGGATCCTTACAAGTTAATTTTTCAAACACTTGTGTAGTACCGAGGGGCTTGGTTAAAATTGATTAAACTGTTGAATGACCATGGTTTGCTAGAGACATGTCGGTTGTATTCTTAGTTGAGTAATCTTTTGTTTTTGTTGTCATGTTGCTTGAGGACAAGCGAATGTTTTAAGTTGAGGGTGCTGATGTACCGACATTTTACGGCATATTTGACTCCTTTAACTAAGAATAATCGTGAGTTTTCAAACAACCATTATTGTTTTTGATGGTATTTGTGTTGTAATTTCTGGAATTTGAGAGAAAATGGAGTGACTAGAGATTTTGCACTTGAAATGGGCATACTATTAGGTGTGGTGACTCACTAGTCACCACGAGTGTGAAGAACTACCAAGCAAGCCACCACACCAAGACTAAAGTTCCAGTTAACTGTTTAGCCATGATGACTTCCATGATGAGTCGTCAAGGCTCTAACGAGTCGTCACAACAAGCTTCCAAGATAAGACAGAAAATGTACATAAAATGCACCCACCAAATGCGTTTTACACTCTTTACATGTAAGTCATCACCTGGTCGATGAATTACAAGAAAACTTGGCTGGGAAGAGTCTTCAGCTCACTGGAAGTTGTGACAGCTCAAGTGACGAGTTGTGACAAGCCTGACGGTTCGTCAAGTCAACCGTCAACTCAAAAGCGGGAAGTTCCAAATTTTATTTTTTGATTTATTTCCTAGACTACTATAAATACCCAGTGTAAGGGTTGTTTTATGAGTCATTACCCGATATTTCTAGACACTATTTAGACCAGTTTTTGAGAGGAAAATACGACATACAGGTTTTCTTCTTCTTCTTCGATTACTCTTTGGATTTTTGGCTTCTTATTCTTGGATAATTGAAGTAACTTTCATACTTTTTGTAAGAATCTTTTTCTTATTATGAATATGATTATCTTCTCTTTCTCTAATAGCATGAGTAGCTAATTTCCCACAACTAGGGTTGTGGGAGCCATGGCATAGCAATGATCTAGGATTCGGGTAATATTGGGTTCAACATATATTGCATAATATGTTGTTAATCTTATGTTTTTATCATTTTCTAATGGTTGCAAACATTTGAACAAGTCTAGGTTTGATTTGCTTGAACAAAGGAATTAAAACCCGGAAAATTAGATTAATAACAACAATTCGGGACTACTAACTCCCATCTAATGGTTGACGCTCTAGCGAGGTTAAACCACTTGAGGTAAAATTGAGTTTTGTATTGTATATTTTCAAGTTCGAGAGAATTGAAAAGAAAAGCGTCTATTTGGTTGAGAAACGTTTAGACGTAGGAATGAATCCAATTACTTCATGTTATGCATATGAAAAGAACCCGATTGAACTCTAGCCTGAGGTTGTTGATTGAGCCATGGTGAACAATTCCCTAGTTCACCTCTTCTACTGATTATTACTCATTGAAACTCATAAATTATTAGTTGCATTGTTCAAATATTAATCACTATAACCCCCCCCCCCCCTTTTTTTGGAAACTATCGATTATTAGTTAACTAAGTTACTAATGACTTAATTAGCACCTTATTCCATGTGGTATTGACCCCAACCTTGGTTGGGTTCTATATTTTACACTGACCGCTTACGGTTCTAAATTGAGGTGTAATTTGGGCGTATCAACCGTCAGTTGAACACGGTCACAATTAAGAATAAGTATCCCATTCCTAGGATTGATGACTTGTTATTTCAACTTCAGGGTGGTAGTTTCTTTTACAAGATTGACCTTAGATCCAGTTATAATCATCTTCGTGTTCGGAGTGTGATATTTTGAAGACACCCTTCAAAACTTGGTATGGTCATTATGAATTAGTTGTTATGTCTTTTGGTCTAACGAATGCTCCTGCAGCCTTTATGGATTTGATGAACCGTGTGTTTGAATTATATTTAGATATGTTTGTAATTGTTTTCATTGATGATATTCTTATCTACTCTCGGAGTGATGAGGAGCATGTGGACCATTTGAGAGTTGTGTTCCAAACTCTCAGGGATCGGTAGTTGTTTCCTAAGTTTAGCAAGTGTGAGTTTTGGATGCAGTCTGTTGCTTTTGTGGGTCATATTGTGACTTGAGATGGTATTCCAGTTGATTCTCAAAAGATTAAGGCAGTAAAGAATTGGCCTAGACCCACTTCCCTGTCCGATATTAGGAGCTTTTTGGGTTTGGATGGTTACTACAGGAGGTTTGTGGAAGGGTTTTCTTCTATTGCTGCCCCATTGACTCGGTTGACTTAGAAGAAGGTTGAATTTCAGTGGTCCGATCTATGTGAGAAGAACTTTCAAGAATTGAAGACTACGTTGACCACGAATCCAATGTTGGCTCTACCTGAAGGCCTAGATAACTTTGTTGTGTATTGTGATGCTTCTAGGATTAGTTTGGGTTGTGTGTTGATGCATCATGGTAAAGTTATTTCTTATTCTTCGAGACATCTTAAGATCCTTGAGAAGAACTACCCTACTAATGATCTTGATTTAGTAGCCGTGGTTTTTGCTTTAAATATTTGGAGACATTACTTATATGGTGTGCATGTGGATGTATTCACCGATCATAAGAGTCTCCAGTATGTGTTCACTCAAAAGAAATTGAATCTTTGTCAAAGGAGATGGCTTGATATTCTTAAGGATTATGATATGAGTGTGCTTTACCATCCGGGTAAGGCCAATTTTGTGGTGGATGCACTTAGTAGATTGTCTATGGGTAGTGTGTCTTCAGTCAAAGACGGAAAGAAAGAATTGGTTAAGGAGGTCCATACGCTTGCTCGGTTGGGAGTTTGCCTTATGAACTCAACAGAAGGTGGTGTTCTTGTTTGGAATTGTTCTAAATCATCTTTGGTAGCTTAAGTGAAGGCAAAGCAAGACGGTGATCCTATTTTGCTTCAGCTAAAGGGTGCAGTCCATCAGCAAAGAGTTGAGGTTTTCTCCCAAAGGGGAGATAGTGTGCTTCGTTATCAGGGTCTATTGTGTGTGTCGGATGTAGATGGGTTGAGATAGAAGATTCTATTTGAGGCTCAAAATTCTAGATATTCTATTCACCCTGGTGCCACCAAGATGTACCATGACCTACGGGAAGTCTATTGGTGGAATGGTATGTAGAGGGAGATAGCCAGTTTTGTGGCTAAGTGTCTCAGCTATCAAAAAGTGAAAGTAGAGCATCAGTTGACCGGGTGGTATGACTCAGGATATCGACCTTCCTTCTTGGAAAGGGGAAGCAATCAATATGGACTTCATTAATGGTTTATCTCGCACTCGAAGGCAACATGATTCTATTAGGGTGATTATCGATAGGATGACCATCATCCCACTCCTTGGCTATCAAGACTACTGATTCAGCAGATGATTATGCTAGGCTCTACATCTGTGAGATAGTCAGATTGCACGGTTTCCCTTTGTCTATCATTTCAGATAGGGGTACTCAATTTACATCCCAGTTTTGGAGATCGTTTCAGAGAGGTCTTTGTACTCAAGTGAAGCTTAGCACAACTTTTCACCCTCAGAAGGATGGCCAGACAGAGCGTACTATTCATACTTTGGAGGATATGTTGAGAGCTTGTGTGATTGATTTCAAAGGTAATTGGGATGATCACTTACCTCTTATTTAGTTTGCCTACAACAACAACTTTCACTCTAGCATCCAGATGGCTCCTTATGAGGCACTTTATGGTCAGAGGTGTAGATCTCCTATTGGTTAATTTGAGGTAGGTGAGGAAGCTTTGATTGGTCTAGATTCGGTTCATGAGACTATGAAGAAGGTTTGGCTTATTAGAGAGAGGTTAAAGACCACCCAGAGTTAAAAATATCATGTGCGGATGTGAGAAGAAGGGAGTTGGAATTTGAAGTTGATGATTGGATTTTTCTGAAAGTGTCACCCATGAAGGGTGTGATGAGATTTGGGAAGAAAGGGAAGCTTAGTCCCTGTTTTGTATGTCCTTATCATATTCTGAGGTGGTTTGGTAGAGTTTCTTATGAGTTGTATTTGCCAACGGAATTAGAATCGGTTTATCCGGTTTTCCATATTTCCTTGTTGAAAAAGTGTGTTAGTGATCCGACCTTGATTGTTCCTTTGGAGGATGTGGGTGTGAAGGATAGCCTCACTTACGAGGATGTTCACATGGAGATCTTTGATCATTAGATTCAGAGGTTGAGAAACAAAGAAGTCGCTTCGGTGAAAGTTCTTTGGAGGAATCAGCTTATTGAGGGAGCTACTTGGAAGCAAAAGTTGCCATGAAAGCCAAGTACCCTCATCTCTTTCCTTATGACCCAGTTTCCGCTTGAAGTAGTACTTTCCTCATTAGTACATATATCCTACTCTATTCCATCACTTCCCATCATGATCTTAGCATGCATGCAAGTTTTTGGAAGTTAGTTAAGTCATGTTTTGAGTTGCAAGCTTAGTTCTCATGTTTATTACTTGGTTTTCTAGTTTAGTTGTTGGTTGGGATGTTTTCTCTCCAAGTTTCCTTCCTTAGCCTTCATTCTAGGATGAATGATCCCAAGGGGGAGATATTGTAATACCATGAAATTTGATCCAGCTTTTAAACTTAAGAAATCTGAAAATTTTGAACTTCCCAGAAAAGACAGGTCCAAACCACAGACCGTGGTTTGAACCACGAGTCTTGCAGTGGATCCGTGGTTTAGGTCTGCCAGCATCAGTCTCTGGTCTGAGAACCACGAGTTAGTTCTATGGATCGTAGTTTAGTCTATGGCTCATCCTGTCAACTCATAGAACCAGACTTGAGGACTGACTAATTCCCAGGAACCACAAGTCAAGACTACGGACCGTAGTTTAAATTATGGATCGTCCTGTTGACTCGTGGAACTTGATCAGAGGCCTACCAAATCCCTTTGCAATGACGGATTGGTTCTACAGATCGTAGTCCATTCTACGGGTACAACCTGTTGACCCATAGTTGGGATTCTGTAGCCTGACTCTTTTGGCTAGAAACTACGAATGGAAACCACGAGCCGTGGTTTGGTCTCTGACTCGTGGAACCCATCCATGGTCCTTGAAAGTCGACTTTTTACAGCTTTTCCTAATTATGTTCCAGGGGTATTTTAGTTATTTTCCATCCTTTTAACCCCTAAATGATGTCGTTTTGACTATTTCTAGAAGGGTTTCCATCCCCATTTAGCCTAAGTCTTCCATTATCCCTTATTCATGTACCAAATTGGGAAAAAAACTCCTTCAAGCTCCAAGTCTCAAGCTCCAAGTCTCAAGCTCCAAATTCAAGTTTGCTTTTCTTTTCAATTTCAAGTGGGTTAGCTTCAATCAATGTATGTGAGTATTCAACAATAGGTTCCTTTCACCCTTGTGCCCAAAACCCCTAATCTTTATTTTTGATTTCATGAACTTTCATATTAGGGTTCTTACCCAATTCTAATGGGTTTTGCTACAAATTGCCTTCTCATGATTTTATTATGAAATTACTACTAAATTGCATAATTATGTATGGGTTTTTACATCTGAACTCCTATTTCAAATTGAAGGCTAATTATGGCAAATTCTACATGCATAAATTGATTCAAGTAAATTGGATATTTGATAGTATATTTTCACGAATTTCACGCAAGTGCATGCCTAGTTCCTATGTTTTATGAAAGTATATGTTATTAGGAAATTGAACGAGTGTCGTGCAAGTTTTTAAGTTATGAATTATTATTCAAGACAAGACATCTGATGTGCCATCAATGCTCATGAATCATTTTCTAAACCAAGGTTTGTGAGTAGTATGAAGATCCGGGGTATGAACATGTTTATGAACAAGCTTGACATCTAGATATGTCACATGTATGTGAGCTTTATGTTACATGTTTTGGGAGTAGTATTTAGCACCGAGCGATGAGGGTTCTAGATAACCCAAGTGTAAAACTACGTTACAACCGTAGGTTACCATCCGTGGCTTATGAAAGGATCCTTATAAACATGGTTCTAACCTTGGCCGGTTAGGACAACCTTTCTCAGTGTGGGTGTATAACACTGGACTCCATGTATCTCATCATGGTTTAATGTCGGTTAAGAGAAACTCCCACATGATTATTTTCAAGCTATGAAGTTATATGATACTCTATTTTTGAACCTTGACTTTACTTCATGTTTTATGTCTTATATCTTGATGATTTCTTATACTATCTCTTATTACAAAAGTGCTCACTTTAAGCATGTTTTAAGTATGTTTTTATCATGATCATGCATATCTCACATACTCGGTACATCCTATACTACTGATGCATATTTTGCGCTGCATCCTCTTGACGATGCAGATTCAGGTTCCCTTCCACATGCACGTGGCTAGAGATCGCAGGCCATTTCCAGTTAGTGTTGGTGAGTCCTCATTGTTCGACGGCTAGTTATGATTCTAGCTATTTTTTGGTTATTTACTTATGTACCTTGAGTTAGCTAGGGTCTTGTCGTAGCAACTCCTTACGTCAAGTGTAGTGGCTTCTCAGACATATCCAGTATTCGAATATCTATTTTGAAACTATGTTTTGTATTGACTTAGCATTTATGGATTCGGGTTGCCTAATGTTCTATCTATGCTTCCGCTATGTTTTCTTATGAATGACTGAGTATACTATGACCAAGGGTTAGTCTAGGGCACTCGTGCCCCAGATCCCATGTTACGTCTAGGTGGTAGTCTCGGGGCATGACAGGGGGATACCATGTAACAGTCTTGGCAAAGAAATCCAAGACCCTATGATTAGGAGACAACCAATCCATATGAAAGATCACCTCAAAATTAACCATATCTAGCACAATCAGGTCTACCCACGTGTCATACCCCAAGATAGTCACCATACAAGCCCGATACACTTAATCCACTACTAAAGAATCTCCTACTAGGGTATCTATATGCAAGGGCACATGCAAGGACTCACAAGAAGTCTCCAGACGAGTAGCATAATAGACAGATACATAGGAAAATGTAGACCCCGGATCAAACAAATCAAAACCAAATTGATGACAAATAGAGATTGTACCTGTGATGATAGCATCCAATGCCTTGGCCTCTGTCTACACTGGAACTGCATATATGTGGCCCCGACCACTACGACCACCTAATCTACCAGACTGAGGACTACCTCTAGTACCCTGGGGACCACCCCTACTACCCTGTGCACTACCTCTGGCTGGAGGTGCTAGAGACTTAGGGACCTAAACCATCTAATCTTGTCGCCTAGGGTGCTACACTGACGGTCACACTCAAAACAACCCTGGATGAACGTACTCCACCATGAAGACTTCGCTGAATCAGAATGACTACCATGACTTGTAAAATATGAATGAGCACCTCGTGGGGCTGGAACAATACTCTGGCTACTCTAACCCTCAGCAATCTTTAATGTTGCTTGAACAGGCTAGCTCAGCCAAAAATGTTGCTGGTGCTGACCGCTACAAAGTAGCCCCTACCACGTGCATGTTAATCACTGAAGCTGCCCTGATAGTGGGGCCTCTTATCATTGACCCTTGGGCCTTGCTAAGTGTGCCCTCAATAGAGCAAGCATGGTTTACTACCTCCAGAAAGGAATGTACTGATGCTACCATACCCTCTATAGCCAAGCGGAGGTGTAAAGTCAATCCCTGGACAAAGCGTTCTAACCTCTCATGCACCGGTGGGTAGAATCATATTGGCATGTCTAGCCAACTGATGGAAGCAAACCTTGTACTCAGAAACAAACATGGAGCCCTGCTCTAACCAAGCAAACTGAACCATCAATCACTCTCTCATTCTATTTGATACATACTTCTCTAAGAAAACTCCGGAGAACTGTGCCCAAGTAAGCAGAGGTGATTCGGCTGGTCTGCAAGCTACATATGACCTCCACCACTATTTTGCTAGAATATCCAACTGAAATGTGGTGTAATATGCTCCATGTGACTCAACTAACCCCAAATTATGCAATCTCTCCTGGTAGCTAGTCAAAACTCATGCGAATCCTCCCTAGAAGTACCTGAAAACCTCAGAGGACCCAATCTCAGAAACCTACCAAGCATATTCTGCTCCTTAGAAGACATAACATGCCCGTCTTGGATAGGTGGAAAACTTTAAGGACCAATAATACCTCTAATGAAAGAGCCACAGTAGCAGGCTGCACTTCTAAACCCTATGTTGTTGCATGTGATGAAGTATGAGCCTCGTCTCTAACCTGAGAACCAATTGGAGTAGCGGGTGAAGTCGCTGGTGTAGTCATACCCTCAAGGAACCCAAGTAAATGAACCAAAGTGTCCTGCAACACACTAGAGTAGCCACGAATCCTGCTGGATGCCTGGCTGGACCCACACTCTCTGGCTCATACTGTACCTCCCCAACCCCAACCTCATGCTCTAGTGATAGTAACCTAGTCTAGGCCCAAGCTGGCACCGCAGCCCATCCCCTACCTTGACCTTTGGGTCGATCTCTACAATGTCCCTTAGCTGGGGCTATAACTGCAGGTGCAGGGGCCTCGTCCTCATCCGGTGCTGATCTTATCTAAACCATTTGAGAAAGAGTAAAACAAAGATACTTAGAAGTTGGAAAGGTCAAGGAAGCACGTAAGGAATCAAACAAAAATGGAATCTTTCCTAGGGATGTCATATAGCCTCTCATAGATGTGACACGGATGTTATCCTACCAATCCACGAGTCTCTACTAGACACTTTGCTCTTGTACTGGCGAGACCAGTGAACCTAGAGCTCTGATACCACTCTGTCACAACCCAAAACTGGTCCATGATGGCGCCTACATAACCTCCAGTAGGCAAGTGTAACACCCCAAAAATCCTAAGCTAATACTCGAACATTTTCTATGAGTGTAATGATCATTTCCCTAGTGTGGTTAGTTCTTTATATATGAATTATGTTCATAAGAAACTTCTATAATAAAGTTAAGTTTAAAGCATTATGTTCATAAGAAACTTCTATAATAAAGTTAAGTTTAAAGCACCTCAACTAAATGAGTTTTCATGTAAGACTAAACTAGGGTAAAATTCAATCGACCATTCCTCCTATAATATAAAGAGTTAGGTCTCTTAGTACCCAACAAATTAAAGGTTTTTGAGTCTTATTTCAAACGCCAAAGACCGCGCATTAATTTGAGTCCGGAGTAAGAAGTTATGGGTGTTTTACTGTAGCACTATCAGTGACTACGAACGGGATGATGACCCGTGAAACAGAACTATGGTCTGTACTGTGACTCATGATTTCAGACCTAAACCTTAAAATTCTCACCTTCAAAACCACTGGTTGGTTCACGACCTATAGACCAAAACACGGTCCATAGAGTGACCCGTGGTTTGTCAAAATTTAGCTTTTCTTCCCTAGATTCCATGAGTGACTTAATGGGTTGTCATTTTGAACTACGGTCTATCCTGTAACTCGTGGAATCACCTTCAAAGAGGTACCAAGTCCTCTAAACTCCAAGAGTGGGTTCACGACCTATCAACCCATTCCATGACCCTTCCTTTCATTCGAAATCCCTGGGGATCAGAGGATCCTCAAGTCCTTAAGTCAGAACTATGAGTCAACAAGACATTGAACTTGTTCAATCAACAATAACTCCTCAATCAAACAAAGAGACAAACAAATGAATCGACAAATGGATGACTCTAAAATTAATCAAGCAAAGAAGTTAACAAGCAATAAAAGGAATCCACCCCTAATCACTCAACTACACTATTAGGAATCCACCCAATAGTACTATTAGGAATCCACCCAATATATTTCTACAACTAGATTAGCTAATTGGGAATCCACCCAATACTACAAACTAGAGTATCAACTAGAAGCTTTCAAAGCAATTCAATATTCATCAAAATCTTATTAGCTAAGGAAAGGAAACTCCTATTTATAGATATTACATAAAGACCCAAAAGTGACCTTGAAATATAGCCCAACATGGTCCCAATGCACTTGAGGTATGATGGGGTGTGCGTTTAGCACCTCAAAGAGTGCGAGTCAAACAGTGCTTCGCACACTTGAATCAGAAGCTCCTCTAAAGCCTTGTGCACTGGGGTGTACATTTAGCCCCTCAGAGAGTGCGGGTTTCACCTTTAAAACAGATCACTAGCAGCCTCATCTCCCCATGCAATCATCCATAAGTTATAGATCCTTGATCTACGCTCTTCAATGATCTACAATGCCTCTTTTTTCATGAATAGAGATTGTAAGGCTTGGAGTTCTTTGGATTGGATCCTAGTGAATGGCCTCGTAGGAGATGTGTCGGGCGATATCATATCATCCTCCCCTTCTTGAAAAGGATTCATCCTCGAATCCATAACTTCACCTACAACACAAGAAGTTAGATCACTCACATTGAAAATATTGTGAACATTATACTCACATGGTAGATTGATCTTGTAGGTATTGTCGTTGATCCTTTCAAGCACTTGGTATGGGCCATCATCCCTTGGACTCAACTTCCCCTTGCGGAGTTATGGAAATCTTTCCTTCCGAAAGTGGACCCAAACCCAATCATTGGGTTGAAAGATCACTTTCTTCCTTCCATGGTTTTGTCGGAGAGCCACCTTGGAATTGTTCTTTTCCATGGCCTCCCTTACCTTGGTGTGAATCTTCATCATATTCTTTGCCCTTTGCTTCACATATAAGCTCACAACAATATCAATAGACAAAGGGGTTAAGGATAATGGAATCAATGGGTTAAACCCATAACATACTTCAAATGGAGTCATGCCAATAGTGGTGTGAAGAGACCGATTGTAAGCAAATTCAATCAAAGGCAAATGGTCCTCCCAAGAAGTTAGGGATCCTCTAATCATACAACGAAGCATGCTCCCAAGTGTCCTATTGAGTACTTCAGTTTGACCATCCGTTTAAGGATGAAAAGAAGTAGAAAACATGAGATTGGTACCAAGCGTACCCCATAGACTCTACCAAAAATGGTTAAGAAACTTGGAGTCCTTATCACTAAAAATAGTGCGATGTACTCCATGCAATTTAAGAACATGATTAACAAACAAGGATGCAACATGAGATGCATCATCACATTTATGGCATGGAATAAAGTGAGACATTTTTGAGAATCTATCCACTAACACAAATATACTATCATGACCTCTTTTTGTTCTTGGAAGTCCCAACATGAAATCCATAGAAATGTTCATCCAAGGACCAAGAGTGGTAGGGAGAGGCGTGTACATACCTTGGGGCCGAGTCTTGGACTTGGCTTGCTTGCATTCAAGGAATTGTCCACAAAGCTTCTCCATATCATGCTTCATCCTTGGCCAATAAAATTGCTCCATGAGAATGTCAAGTGTCTTGGTAACACAAAAATGTTCCATCATTCCACCACTATGAGCTTCTTTGAGTAAGAGCTACCTCCATGAACTCATAGGAACACACACCTTGTTATCCTTGAACAAATAACCATCAATCATTTGGAAACGTTCCACCCGCTTCCCTTGGCCAAGTTCATCACAAATCTCCTTGAAGTCGGAGTCCTTAGAGTAGAACTCCTTTAAGTTTTCAAAGACCATCATTCTAGAAGTCAAGGTGTTAACCAATACGAACCTTCTAGACAAAGCATCGGCAACTACATTTTCTTTCCCTTGCTTATAGTGGATCACATAAGGAAATGTTTCAATAAACTCCACCCACTTAGCATGGCTCTTTTCAACTTTGATTGACTCTTTAGATGCTTCAAGGACTCATGATCCATCCTTATCATAAACTCTTTGTGCCATAGATAGTGTTGCCATTGAGCCAACACCCGCACAAGTACATACAACTCTTTATCATATGTTGAGTTGTTCAATTAGGCCCCCTTTAGCTTTTCACTAAAGTAGGTCAATTACTTTCCTTCTCGCATCAATACTCCACCAATGCCAACACCCAAAGCATCACACCCGATTTCAAAAACTTTATCAAAGTCGGGTAGTTACAACAAAGGAGAAGTGCTGCACATAGACATTAACTCTTGAAAGGATTTCTCTTGAACATCTCCCCAAATAAAGGGTGTGTCCTTCTTGATCAATTCGGTTAGAGGGGAAGCAATAGTGCTAAAAACTTTCACAAAGCGTCGATAGAAACTTGCCAACCCATGGAAACTTCTCACTTCAGTTTCATTAGTAGGAGTTGGCCAAGATCTAATAGACTCAACCTTTTATTCATCCACCTCTACACCATTGGCACTCACCACGAACCCTAAGAATACCACCTTCTCCACATAAAATGAACTCTTTTTTATATTTGCAAAGAGCCTCTCATGTAGTAGGACATCAAATACTTGCCTCAAATGGCAACATGCTCTTCAATGGTTCTACTATAGACAAGTATGTCATCAAAATAAATGACAACAAACTTATTGATGAAGGGCTTCAACACATGGTTCATCAACCTCATGAAAGTGCTAGGGTCATTAATAAAACCAAAAGGCATAACTAGCCACTCATATAAACCAAACTTGGTTTTGAAGGCCGTCTTCCATTCATCAACTGAGTTCATATGAATTTGATGATAGCCACTTCAAACATCAATATTTGAAAATACACTTGAGCCACAAAGCTCATCAAGCATGTCATCAAGTCTAGGATCAGGATGTTGATACTTCACCGTTATTTTGTTGATGGATCTACGATCAATACACATCCTCCAAGTGCCATACTTTTTAGGAACAAGGATAACCAGTAAGGCACAAGGGCTAAGACTTTCTTTGACAAGTCCCTTTTCAAGGAGTTTATCAATTTGACATTGTAACTCCTTAGTCTCCTACGAATTGCTTCTATATACCGGACTGTTTGGAATTTGAGATCCGGGCACAAAATCAATTTTATGCTCAATACCTCTCAAGGGTGGCAATCTATCGGGCATCTCTTCGGGAAATAAACCCTCATATTCTTGCAAAAGAGATGATACTATACTAGAAAAAGCGCTAGTATCTTGGTTGGCATGCAACAATAGGTCCTTGTTGACAAGGCACACTAGGAAGCATTCCTCATCAACACCTTTCAAACAATTACTTGGCTCAGCTATCATCCTCTACAAATCTCATTTTCTCCTGGAGTTCTTTCATGATCCGGTAATCTTCACTAACCTGGTAGGGAGTTAAAGGAGCAAGAGAGAACTTTCGACCACCAAATACAAAAGAATACTTGTTGGTTCTCCCTTGATGTACAACATCTCTATCAAATTGCCAAGGTCTTCTAAGCAATATATGACAAGCAAGCATAGGTACAATATCACAAAGAACTTCATCTTGATATTTGCCAATGCTAAATTTAATACTTACTTTCTTGAGGACCTTCATTCCACTGCTTTCATTGATCCATTGGAGCTTGTAAGGGCTAGGATGCTTCTTGGTAGGAAGTTGCAATCATTCCACAAAAGTGTCATTCACAACATTAGTACGCCTCCCGCTAAAAATGATCAGGACACAAATCTTGTCTAAGATATTGCATCTAGCATGAAACAAGTTTTCCCGGTTATCAAGCTCCTCTTTAGCAATAGCACCCATAATCTGCCTCACAACACAAGACAAATTAATGTTCAAGGGCAACTGCTCATCATTATCACACTCTAGAGGCAATCTTGCATTCACAAGCATAGCAAAGTTTGGCCTCTCTTCTATCCTCTCATCATAATTCAAAGTTATTTCATCATCATCATCTTTGGGTTCTTCATATCCATTCTCTTCACCACACTCTTCATCTTCTTCGTTGTGGTACCCATCTTTGTAAGCCACAATGGTTCTTCGGTTGGGACATTCACTAGCAATGTGTCCCCTTTCTTGAAATCTAAAACATTGAACAGTGGAAGGACGAGGAAATATAGGTTTCGATTGATTACCTTCCTTATCCTTGACATTCCACTTTGGCTTATCAACTTTAGCTTGAGTAGCTCGACCAATCACTTTGTGTACACCCGAGTGGTAGAAGACTTCCACTTGTCATTGTTTTTGTTCCATGAGAAAGTTGTAGTACCCTTGGCTTTGAATGACTTCTCATCTTTCAAGTCAATCTCTACCTTGGTAGCATCATGATAGGCTTCCTACAAGCTAGTATAGTGTTTGAGTCACCTTGCCATTGAGATGTCTTGCTTCAAGTTATTGACAAATTGTATCACTATGTTCAATACCGGTTCTTCAAGCTTAGACTTCAATCTCAAGCTTTTAAACTCATCATAATACTCTTCAACACTTTTGGTACCTTGTCGAAGGAGGTACACCTTCTTGATAACTTCTTGATGATAGGTAGGTGTAACACACCTCACTTCCATAAGGGCTACCAACTCTTGCCATGTATGCAAATCATAAATGAGATCTCGGGATCTTTCTCTCAGCTTGTACTCCCACCATGTGGATACATATCTCTCAAATTGAGTAAGGGCATATTTGGCTTTCATGGCATCCAAAATATTGTTGATGAAGAATATCCGCTCACTTTTTATCCGCCATTCAAGGAATTATTTCGTATCACAACTACTTTTGAAGGTTGGAAGAGTAACCTTGATGGTGTTAAAAACTCCATTCATGGTCACCATGATGTCCTTGTTAATAGCCATACCTATCATCATTATGACCACCATATATATCGCCTCGATACTCATATTTATCACTATTGCGATCATCAAACCATTCACCTCGATATCCATTCCCTTGCAATATTGCACCTTGATTCCGACCATAACCTCCATATTGTACCCTATCATAGGTGCATCATAACCTTGTCGACCACCATATTGAGGACCATCATAATTCTGGTTAACATTGATTCCCTCAAACTCTTTAATGAGTAGGTTGGGGTGGTTATCCTGGTAAGGTTCTTGGTTTTGGTTATGTGGTACATGCAAGTTAGCATGTGATGCATTTCAAAGTGGAGCTTGGTTTTGGTTTGCTACAAAAGGACGTTCCTCTTGTAGCGAGTAATTTGGATTAGTGGGGCTTTGTCTAACATTATTCAGATAGTTAGACATTTGTAAAGGAGGTTGTTGGTTATGTGGAGTGGAGCTTCGGTTGTTTCGGGGGTTGCATAACACTCATTCATGCTTCGAGGTAATAGTCATTGAGGAACTCCAAGTTTTTTGTGATAGGGACTCCAATTTTTTAGTGATAGGGAAGTCCCCAACATCTTGGGAGGACCGTTTGCCTTTGATTGAATTTTCTTACAATCGGTCTCTTCACACCTCTATTGGCATGAATCCATTTGAAGTATGTTATGGGTTTAACCCATTGATTCCATTATCCTTAACCCCTTTGTCTAGTGATATTTTTGTGAGATTAGATGTGAAGCAAAGGGCAAAAGAGATGATGAAGATTCACACCAAGGTTAGGGAGGCCATGGAAAAGAACAATTCCAAGGTGGCTCTCCAACAAAACCATGGAAGGAAGAAAGTGATCTTTCAACCCAATGATTGGGTTTGGGTCCACTTTCAGAAGGAAAGATTTCCATAACTCCACAAAGGGAAGTTGATTCCAAGGGGTGATGGCCCATGCCAAGTGCGTGAAAGAATCAACGACAATGCCTACAAGATCGATCTACCATGTGAGTATAATGTTCATAATATTTTCAATGTGAGTGATCTAACTTCTGGTGTTGTAGGTGAAGCTATGGATTCGAGGATGAATCCTTTTCAAGAAGGGGAGGATGATATGATATCGCCTGGCACATCTCCTACAGGATATTCACTAGGAGTCAAGCCAAAGAACTTCAAGCCTTACAAGCTCTATTCATGAAAAAAGAGGCATTGGAGATCATTGAAGAGCGTAGATCAAGGATCTATAACTTATGGATGAGTACATAGGTAGATGAGGCTGCCAGTGATCTATTTTGAAGGTGCAACCCGCACTCTCTGAGGGGCTAAACGTACACCCCATCACACAAGGCTTTAGAGGAGCTTCTGATTCAAGTGTGTGAAGCACTATTCGACCCGCACTCTTTGAGGTGCTAAACGCACACCCCATCGCACCTCAAGTGCATTCAGCCCATGTTGGGCTATCTTTTAAGGTCACTTTTGGGTCTTTATGTAATATCTATAAATAGGAGTTTCCTTTCCTTAGCTAATAAGATTTTGATGAATATTGAATTGCTTTGAAAGCTTCTAGTTAATACTCTAGTTTGTAGTATTGGGTGGATTCCCAATTAGCTAATCTCGTTGTAGAAATCTATTGGGTAGATTCCTAATAGTGTAGTTGAGTGATTAGGAGTGGATTCCTTTGATTGCTTGTTAACTTCTTTGCTTGCTTATCTTAGAGTCATCCATTTGTGGATTCATTTGTTTGTCTCTTTGTTTGATTGAGGAGTTATTATTGATTGAACAAGTTCAATTGGGAGGTGAGGGTATAAATTCCCTTATTTCTCATAAACATGGTTAATTTGCTTTAGTTCACATATCTTTTGCTTATTTAAGCATTTGGATTTCGATTAGTCTCCCTAATCGAGATCTTATCACCTTCCGAAAGTTAACCCAAACCCAATCATTGGGTTGATAAATCACTTTCTTACTTCCATGATTTTGCCGGAGAGCCACCTTGGAGTTGTTCTTTTCTATGGCCTCCCTTAGCTTTGTGTGAATCTTCATCATCTCCTTCGCCCTTCGATTTGCATCTAAGCTCACAACAATATCACTAGACAAAGGGGTTAAAGATAATGGAATTAATGGGTTGAACCCATAACACACTTCAAACGGAGTCATGCCAATAGAGGAGTGAAGAGACCGATTGTAAGAAAATTCAATCAAAGTTAAATAGTCCTCTCAAGAAGTTGGGGATCCTCTAATCATACAATGAAACATTCTCCCAAGAGTCCTATTAACTACTTCGGTTTGACCATCCATTTGAGGATGACAAGAAGTAGAAAACATGAGTTTGGTACCAAGTGTACCCCATAGACTCTTCCAAAAATGGCTAAGAAACTTAGAGTCCCTATCACTAACAATAGTTCGAGGTACTCCATGCAATTTAAGCACATGACTCACAAATAAAGATGCAACATGAGATGCATCATTACATTTATGTCATGGAATAAAATGAGACATTTTAGAGAATCGATCCACTACCACAAATATACCATCATGCCCTCTTTTGGTTCCTGGTAGTCCCAACAAAAAAATCATAGAAATGTTCATCCAATGACCAAGAGGGGTAGGGAAAGGTATGTACATACCTTGCGGCCAAGTCTTGGGCTTGGATTCCTTGCATTCGAGGCATTGTCCACAAAGCTTCTCCACATCATGTTTCATCCTTCACCAATAGAATTGTTCCATGAGAATGTCAAGTGTATTGGTAACACCAAAGTGTCCCATCATTCCACCACTATGAGCTTCTTTGAGCAAGATCTCCTTCTATAAACTCATAGGAACACACACTTTGCCATCCTTGAACAAATAACCACCAATCATTTGAAAACGTTCCACACGCTTCCCTTGAACTTCATCATAAACCTCCTTGAAGTCGGAGTCCTTAGAATAGAACTCCTTTAAGCTTTCAAAACCTATCATTCTATAAGTCAAGGTGTTAACCAATACGAACCTTCTAGACAAAGCATCGGCAACCACATTCTCCTTTCCTTGCTTATAGTAGATCACATAAGGAAATGTTTTGATAAACTCCACCCACTTAGCATGGTGCTTGTTTAACTTGGATTGGCTCTTTAGATGCTTTGAGGACTTATGATCCATCCTTATCACAAACTCTTTGTACCATAGATAGTATTGGTAATGAGCCAACACCCGCACAAGTGCATACAACTCCTTATCATATATTGAATAATTCAATGAGGCTCCTTTTAGCTTTTCACTAAAGTAGGCCAAAGGCTTTCCTTCTTGCATCAACACCCCACCAATGCCAACACTCGAAGCATCTCACTCAATATCAAGGCTTTATCAAAGTTGGGTAATTGCAACAAAGGAGAAGTGCTCAACGTAGGCTTCAATTCTTGAAAGGCTTTCTCTTGAACATCTCCCCAAATAAAGGGTGTGTCCTTCTTGATCAATTTGGTTATAGGGGAAGCAATAGTGTTAAATCCCTTCACAAAGCATCAATAGAAACTTGCCAACCCATGGAAACTCCTTACTTTGGTTGCATTAGTAGGAGTTGGCCAAGATCCAATATACTCAACCTTTTCTCCATCCACCTCTACACCTTTGGCACTCACCACGAACCCAAAGAATACTACCTTCTCCATACAATTGGTCAACACGCTCCTCAATGGTTCTACTATACACAAGTATGTCATCAAAATAAAGGACAACAAACTTATTGATGAAGGGCTTCAACACATGGTTCATCAACCTCATGAAAGTGCTAGGGACATTAGTCAAACCGAAAGGCATAACTAGCCACTCATACAAATAAAACTTGGTTTTGAAGGTCGTCTTCCATTCATCACCCGGGTTTATATGAATTTTGTGATAACCACTTCAAAGATCAATAATCAAAAATACACTCGAGCCACAAAGATCATCAAGCATGTCATCAAGTCTAGGAATAGGATGTCGATACTGCACTATTTTTTTTTTATGGCTCTACAATCAATACACATCCTCCAAGTGCCATCCTTTTTGGGAACAAGGATAACTTGTACAACACAAGGACTAAGACTTTCTTTGACAAGTCCCTTTTCAAGGAGTACATCAATTTACCTTTGTAACTCCTTAGTCTCCTCCGGATTGCTTCTATATGCTGGATGATTTGGAATTTGAGATCTGGACAGAAAATCAATTTGATGCTCAATACTCCTCAAGGGTGGCAATCCATTGGGCATCTCTTTGGGAAATAAACCCTTATATTCTTGCAAAATACATGATACTATACTAAGCAAAGTGCTAGTATCATGGTTGGCATGCAATAATAGATCCTTGTTGACAAGGCACACTAGGAAGCGTTCCTCATCAACACCTTTCAAACAATTTCTTGGCTTAGCTATCATGCACATCTTGTTCTTTTTTTTAGTCAATACATCTCCCTTTTCTTGCACACATGTAGAGCTTGTACTAACATTCTCTACCAATTTCATTTTTTCCCAAAGCTCCTTCATGATCCAATAATTTTCACTAACTTGATAGGGAGTTAAAGGAGAAAGAGAGAACTTTTTACCACCAAATACAAAAGAATACTTATTGGTTCTCCCTTGATGTAAAACATCTCTATCAAATTGACAAGGTCTTCCAAGCAATATGTGAAAAGCAAGCATAGGTACAATATCACAAAGAACTTCATCTTGATATTTACCAATGCTAAATTTGATAATTACTTGCTTGAGGACCTTTATTTCACCGCATTCATTGAGCCATTGGAGCTTGTAAGGACTAGGATGCTTCTTAGTGGGAAGTTGCATTCATTTCACTAATGTGTCACTCACAACATTAGTACAACTCGCGCTATTAATGATCAAGGCACAAATCTTGCACCTAGCATAAAACAAGTTCTTTTGTTGATCAAGCTACTCTTTAGCAATAGCTCCCATAATACATCTCACAACACAAGACAAATTCATGTTCAAGGACAATGGCTCATCATCATCATATTATAGAGGTAATCTCGCATTAATAAACATAGCAAAGTTCAGCCTCTGTTCTATCCTCTCATCATCATCATTCAAAGGTGTCTCATCATCATCACCTTTAGGTTCTTTATCTCTACTCTCTTCACCATACTCCTCATCTTCTTTGGTATGGTACCCATCCTTGTAAGCCACAATTGTTCTCTTGTTGGGACACTAACTATCAATGTGCCCCCTTTCTTGACATCTAAAACATTGAACAGTAAAAGGGCGATGAAAGATAGGTTTTGATTGATTACGTTCCTTAGCCTTGTCATTCCACTTTGGCTTATAAACTTTGGCTTGAGTAGCTTGACCACTACCCTTTGTGTACTCTCGAGTGGTAGAAGACTTACACTTGTCATTGTTTTTGTTCCATGAGAAAGTTGTAGTACCCTTGGGTTTGAATGAATTCTCATCTTTCAAGTCAATCTCTACCTTGGTAGCATCATGATAGGCTTCCTCCAAGATAGTATAGTGTTTGAGTCACCTCACCTTTGAGATGTCTTGATTCAAGTTGGTGACAAATTGTATCACCATGTTCAATACCGATTTTTCAAGCTTAGACTTCAATCTCAAGCTTTTAAACTCATCATAATATTCTTCAACACTTTTGGTACCTTGTTGAAGGAGGTACACCTTCTTGATAACTTCTTGATGATAGGTAGGTGTAACACACCTCACTTCCATAAGGGCTACCAACTCTTGCCATGTAGGCAAATCATAAACGAGATCTCGGGCTCATTATCTCACCTTGGACTACCACTGTGTGTATACATATCTCTCAAATTGAGTAAGGGCATATTTGGCTTTCATGGCATCCGAAATATTGTTGGTCAAGAATATCCGCTCACTTTGTATCCGCCATTCAAGGAATTCTTCCGAATCACTACTACTTTTAAAGGTTGGAAGAGTAACCTTGATGGTGTTCAAACTCCATTCATGGTCACCATGATGTCCTTGTCAATAGCCATACCTATCATCATTATGGCCACCATATCTATCACCTCGATACTCATATTGATCACTATTGCGATCATCAAACCATTCACCTCGATCTCTATTCCCTTGCAATCTTGCACCTTGATTCCGACCATAACCTCCATATTGTACCCTATCTCTCGGTGCATTATAACCTTGTCGACCACCATATTGAGGACCATCATAATTCTGGTTAACATTGATTCCCTCAAACTCTTCAAAGAATGGGTTGTGGTGGTTATCTTGGTAAGGTTCTTGATTTTGGTTATGTGGTACATGCAAGTTAGCATGTGATGAATTTCGAAGTGGAGCTTGGTTTTGGTTTGCTACAAAAGGACGTTCCTCTTGTAGCGGGTAATTTGGATGAGTGGGGCTTTGTCTAACATTGTTCGGATAGTTAGACATTTGGAAAGGAGGTTATTGGTTATGTGGAGTGGAGCTTTGGTTATTTCGGGGCTTGCATAACTCTCATTCATTCCCCAGGGTAATAGTCATTGAGGAACTTGTGTTCCTATTTGCTCCCGATCCATGAGTGGTATGAGGTGAGTCCTCCCAATTAGGACTCTCAACAATCACCATCCGATCCTCCATATGATCCATCCTTCCATTCATGATAGCTAGACCTCCCGTTAAGTCCTCTATCTTCCCATTTATGTCCGCCATTTGCTTAGTGATTGAGGCAAAGGCTACCTCCATGTTAAAGGACCCATGTCCCTCATAAGAATTATCAATTGCTTTTGACATCGTACCTGCAAAATTCAACAAACAAGATTAGTAGCAAAGGTTCCTCACCCTCTCGTATGTGAACACTCAACTTACCTTCTAAGCATCTTCCAAGGATTGATAGTGAATTACATTTACTTAACCAAGTCACAAGTCACCTATCCTTTGTGGAGGAATGGATTCTTGTTTCTCGAAATAAGAACGACTAAAAATCAAATAGATGGAGCCAAGAAGGTTTTCAACGATTTATGTCAACAATCATAACACCTTTTCCTTTACTCCTTCTTTGGATCAAACAACTTTATTTCACCTTATTCCTCAACAATCATCTTGACGAACACCAAGAACACCTATGAATTTCAAAATTTCCAACTCTCTCAATTCAACTCGGAATGACTCCAAATTTTAAACGTAGCCTCTCCTCACTATAGAGAACAAAGCCCGATACAAATTAGAATCAAATCACTCCAAATTGAAGAGACCCATTTTGTGTTCTTCAAGTTCTTCAAAATCCAAAAATGGTAGATCCTTCAAACCTCAACCAAACCCTACCAAACTTGAGATTCAAGCTCCCTATGAGTAGGAGATCAAAGCCCAATAGTTTTAAAGCCTTCAATCAACCCAGATCTTGAACTTGTTCTTCAAGCTTCTTCACCCAACAATGGTGAAATCTTCAATTCAACTCCAAACAAGCTCAAATCTCAGATCTAGACTCAATTGATATTAGAGAATACAAATCTAGTATTAGATTTTCATACAAAACACTAGATCAACATTTTTTTGCAAAATTTTCTGAAAACCTTTTTCTTCCAATTGTTTTTGAATTTTTCAGATTTATGAACCTAGGAT
Source organism: Jaltomata sinuosa (assembly GCA_003996215.1). Taxonomy (NCBI): domain Eukaryota; kingdom Viridiplantae; phylum Streptophyta; class Magnoliopsida; order Solanales; family Solanaceae; genus Jaltomata; species Jaltomata sinuosa. Next base: position 74,671 of record QJPP01000447.1, read on the forward strand.
TAAGAATTGTGGGAACAATTTTTTAGCCTAAGCACTGATACCAAATGATAAGATCTCGATTAAGGAGACTAATAAAAATCCAAATGCGGAAATTAAATAAGCAAAAGATATGTGAATTAAAGCTAATTAACCAAGTGTATGGGCCACAAGGGACTTTATACCCTCACCCCCCAATTGAACTTGTTCAATCAACAATAACTCCTCAATCAAACAAAGATACAAACAACTGAATCCACAAATGGATGACTCTATGATTAATCAAGAAAAGAAGTTAAAAGCAATCAAAGGAATCCACCCCTAATAACTCAACTATACTATTACGAATCCACCCAATAGATTTATACAACTATATTAGCTAATTGGGAATCCACCCAACACTACAAACTAGAGTATCAACTCTTATACCCCAAAGAAACTTTATCTCGATTTGAGGAAAAGCATTCTCTTATCATGAATTGCACACTCTCGCTTTGGGTTGATTGACTCACAAATGAGTGTGTAAGAACTCAGAATAGCTTGTCAAAAGTCATTTGAGCCAATTTATTTTGAGAATAATGAAAGAAGTCTTGTGGCATGATGCCTTGTGTGGTGAGACTTTACCTTGATTCTCGTGCATGCGTGTCATCTAGAACTTGCCCCGAATGTGATTCAAAGCAAAATTCTAGGTGTGACCGAGCTTGGAAAATGACCTTAGGCCCTCTTTAATAGCCACTTCACCCAAATGACTTCCCATGACATCAATCCTAGTGAACCCCTTTGAGCTTGTAACCTCTCTTTGGCACCTTGTTAACACCTTGACCTTTTTGAATCTTTATATTGGCACCCGACCTCCCTAATTGCCTGAAAGTGATAAGTAGGCTAAAATCCTAAGTTTGGTGGAGGAATGAAAAGACAACATTGGCAAATGCCTAAGTTTGGGGATGTACGCAATCAAATGAGGAGAAGAAAAGGAATGCACTTCAAATGCAAGGTAGCACCTTTGGATTGAGTTGAAAAATGCTCCAAAATTCAATCCAATGAGTGCAAAATAAAAAGAAAAAATTAGGTGCTACCAAATGAAGGGATACAAGGAGTGTGAAGGACCATGATTGGAAGAGAGATGATTAGGTTGTGTGAGGGAGAAATAAGGTGAAATTGAAATTTGAAAATATAAGCGGTGTTTGAAATGATAATACGGAGCATTAGGGAGGTGTAGTCACTTGAACCAAATTGAATGGCATAATGCACTCAAATTGAAACATGAAGTCTCTATTTCAAATAAGACGAATGAATGAGACAAGTTGTGTGGCAAATCTTAAGGAAGACCTTGACGGTCCATGCCAATGACTAGAGAAGCTTAAATGTCTTGTTTGAATGACAAATTCTCTTTATTTTGAGTGAGAAATGAAGTCCTTTTGGAAAAGATTTTGAAATGATCAATTGCCTTGACTTTGGGCTGATTCAAATTGAGATGAGCATTGTAGTTGAGTCTTTTGTTTGAGTCTTTTTGTTTATCCTTTTTCTTAAATTCTAGTATAGATTAGTCCTTTGTGCCTTAATTAAGTCTAGAGCATAATTTATTCCTTGCCTTATGAGTATCTTGCTTGAGGACAAGCAATATTTCAAGTTTGGGGGTTTGATAAGTCGGTAATCTACCAACTTATTGAGCCTTTATCCATGTATTATTTCTATGTTTTGAATAAATTTAGAGGTTCTTATGGTCTTTATTGATGTATATGCAGGTACTTGTGATCAAAGATAGAAAACAAGGAAATGGATCCAAAAAGAGCTTAAAAGGAGTGATGTGTGAAGTGATCAAAGAAAGACAAAGAATCTGCCCTGAAATGCGGTGCTTGTGCGACACGCACAAGTCGTGCTGCATTCTGCACCTCCCACCACATAAAGTTTGGATTGCCTGAAGGATTTGTCATGGGGTGGGGTCGTTGTGCGATGTGCACAACCCATGGTGCGAACTGCACCCCCTTCGCATGACGTCTCCCAAGTCAGATTAGTCACTGGTTCAGATGAAGAAGGTGTGCGATGCGCACATCACGACGTGTGAACTGCACATCGCGCCGCACACCACCCAAAGGACAATTTTGTCCAAAAAATTAGTGATGTTTTGGGAAAGTATAAAAGGCCAATTTAGACATACTTGTAAATAACATTTTTCAGTCTGGAATATTCTAAAGAGATTTTACCTTTGAGAACAAGTTTTCCTCTCCAAGAAGAAGAGGTTTTCAATCTGTTCTCTCTTCTAAATCTTGGTTAACAATTTTTGTACAAAACTGAGCTTAGAACTTGAAGTTACAGTTGAATGAAGAGGAATTTGACTTACCCACTTGGAATATCTCTTTTCTTTAGCATGAGTAGCTAATTTCATTTGTCTAGGGATGTGTTTATAATGGGTGCTTGACAAATAGGTGTGGGTGTTTCTAATTCTTACTTATAATTGCTTATTTGATATAGGTCAAGTAGTTTCACCAAGTTTTAATCCTAAAATTAGTGGTTGCAAACATTAATTTTCATTACTTGACTATGTTGTTGCTTGAAAGAGAATTTCATGTTTTCAGATGTGAGATTACTAGTGGGAACTTGGGACTCCATTCAGATTTGAGGCTAGAAATAGCTCATATCGATGGAATCACCCATTTAAGGGTCTAAGCTAAAGATAGTGTGACCTCTCCAAGCTTGATCTTGGTTGTTTGTTGATTTAACCAATAGTGCTCTAACCGGGATTATTGGATATGTGGTTGTTGATCGAGAGATAAACAACCACGCCCATGACCAAGGCTACCGTTAGGGAGTGAAAATAAGTGTGAAAAGTCAAACACCATATCCCACATTAAAGCCTCATTGGATACACATCCCTAGTCTCCTACTCAATTTGGTACACCCATTTTACTTACTTGATTTAATTCGAATTGTGATTGTTGTGACAGAATCCCAATTCCCCCAACCTTTTAGTTTCGTGTTTTTTTTAAAACAATTACTCTCTTAGTGAAGTCATTTCACTACAATCTTCATATTGCTATCGCCAAGTCTCTGTGGGTACGACCTCTACACCTGTTGGGTACTTATAAATGTGTTTAGCTTGACGATCGCCATGCCTCCATCTTTGGGGAGTACAATTTGAGCGTTTATCAGCTCTCCAGCTGATAAGTAGTGTATCCAACACCGTGAGTCTCCAGTAAACCCAAATGGTGTAGCATCTCCTCACAAGTAGTAATGAAATCATGTGGATCATGACCAGAAGTACGAGCAAACCTTGGAGGTGCCAATCTCATAAACCTACCCAACACCTTCTGCTATGTCTCTGTCATAGCTGGGCGAGGAGAAAGAGGTTGTGCAACAGATGGAACATGAAGAACCTCAGCATGGGGAGCCACAGTACCAGGCTGCTCTCCTGAACTTTGTGCACCCAGGGCTACCCCCTGAGCGGATGTCTATGCTACCTCAGCAGGTTGATCCCCGATCATACCCAATAACTGTAGAAGTAAACCCCGAATACCTGAAGTTTGAGGTGGGGCTGAAGCTGGCATAGAAGCTGGTACTGGAGCTGGTACTGGGGCTGGTGATACCTGGGTTGTCCCTGGTCAACATGTTGCTGCTCGAGAACAAACTCGAGCTCATACTCGGGCTTAACCTCGACCCTAGGATCTCTCACTGGTGCCGCTTCTCGGGCACGTCCCCTAGCTCTACCTCTACAACCTCCCTGGCCCCTAGCTGGTGTTAGGGGTGCTGGAGTTAAAGGCTCGCCCCCGCCTGATGTCGACGATCTCGTACGAACCATCTGCGGGAAAATGAACTAGAATAAAGGATATTTTAAGAATCATTCAAGGATACTAAGCACAAAATATAAGCAAGAAAAGGTGTATATTTCCAAAGATGCCATTGTAGCCTCCCGAAGATTGAGTATGGACGTCTTTGCCCCGATCCGCAGGACTCTACTAGACATTGGCTCCTACACTTATAACACCGGTGAACTTAGGCTCTGATACCAAGATGTCACGACCTGATTTCTCGGTCATGATGGAACCTACAACTCCCTAGTAGGCAAACAAATCTCCGTAGCCCGGAAAGGTTAGTAATGGGCAACTATCTAGCAAGTAAGCGGAAGAAAACATAATATAAGTGGAAGCAAGGGATATAAGATAAAGAAAAGAGGTAACAGGAATATATATATACAGAAGCTAAAACCAACCCAAAAGACCTGGTATCATAGTATAAGGCCGGAACTAAGTATAAGGAGTACAAAGGATCCAAAACAATATATTCATATTTGTCTCTGAATAACAAAAAGAGTACAAGATACAAAGGATGAGCTAAAAGTTAAGCCCGGCCGTCAAGAGCTCACCCTCAGCCTTAGATAAACCAAAAGATCAGCCCGCACGAGTCTCTAATGAATCAACAGCGATGGCTTAGACTAGGATCTGCACCAGAAGATGCAAAGTGTAGTATGAGCACCAATTGCTAAGCAACGGGTATCCAGTAGGTATCATAGGCCAAGTGGGTGCATGTAAAATATACGAGCAGTAATATAGCAGAAATGAAGCAAGTAGTCACAGAAAACAAAGAATAAGTACACGGAAGCTAGCACAGAAGGATACAAGGGGAAAATAACATATTTGACTAGCTATTAGAATATATATCACACAGACATAGGTGAATGAAGGAGTAACGCACCTGGGATCCTCGCAACAACAATCTATATATAAAAAGTTTTAGAAATAAGTGATATATCGATAACCTCAAGTAAAAAGGTAAGGAGGAAAGAAGAATAATGATAGCATGCTCGAAAACAAGATTTAATAACCAAACCATGCTAATAATACTACTCTCAAGTCAGGAAGGAATCAACCAGGAGCCCAAAATACAACTTAACAAGTTAACCAAGTGTAAGTAATTCAACCCCTAATATCAAATCATCATATGAATCACAAATGGGATCACTATCTTGATACAGTAACAATAAATCTACCTACATTCCCAAAGGCCACTCATACACTCGAGGAGCACAAACAAGTGAAGACAAACCCTCCGGCATCCCATACTACCGGAGCATGCACTCAGCAAATAGCAAACAAGGGTGGAACCTCACATAGATGAATGGTATGATGCATGATGAAACTCGGGTGGAATATTAACTCTGTATATACCTCATCCGATGCCTATGGGCCTAGTAGGTAGGATCCATTGGAGGAAACTTCCTGTATACCTAAGCTCTACCGTATAATCTTACCTCTGGCACATGCAGCCCGAAGCCCCTAGTCTGGATCGGCAATGTCTATAGAGGTCCTTGACCACATTCTAAATCTCAATCTCAATATCATCGTCTGGAGTGGGTCCGAATCCAAGCTAGTATCCAAAATCTTGAATATGCATGCCCGGATTCCATATTCCATCTGGGTCTAAACCAGTATATCAAGTCCCAAAAACCCCAACAAGGGTGCCCGAACATAATCGGGTCTAAAATAGTAGTAAATGCAATTTATGGCTCGGTTAGATCGAGTCTAGTACCCTCTCAATCAATAGGAAAATCAAATCTAGCACTACGGCCCAGTCGAGTCTAGTATAAGTATAAAAATAGTGATAAAATCCTCCTTTTAGATTTCTTACCCCAAAAAGATCCATGAAAACCAGTTCCAAACCTTTTATAACTATTTTTATCAAAAAGGGCCCTCGGGGCCATGCAGGGTTTAGAAAAACCAACAATAGTAGGACCGAAGCCAAAACCGTAGTAAAACAGGTGAAAATCTCTTTATATGCATGATGATGGCATGCTCAATCATAAACACTAGCCCAACGGCTCACAATCAACCTATCGGCCCTGCACAGGCTCCAATCGCTCTACAGCACAAATAACCAGCCTAAGATTTCAATATCGATGTCTGGGACTCAGGGACATTCCTAAATAACTCACCAACTATGGTCCAAAGTAAAATACAAGGCCACACAGGACCACAAGGGTGATATAAGCAACTACAACAAATTCTACAACCAATCAAGTGAAATAATATGGATATAAAGGAACGGGCAAGGTCTGGGGTACCAAGCTAATAAACCCAACCCAAAGATGCTAATTATTACAAATATATCCTATATATGCGAATTCAAAAAGAGTTAAATTGATACCTACCTGTCGTCCGACGACAAGCTACTAGAACGATGATGTCCAAGCCCGAACTGCTCCGAGAAGCTCCAAACAGAAATCAAACTATCATAAACATAAACTAAGCATTAAATTAAGACCAACGATACTCATATCACTATACTAATAGCCGATTCAAAATTTGGGTCACCGACTGGCCCGTAGTCCCCACAACCTGAAGCCAAAAATGAAAAACTCTATAATATTCCCTATGTCCCCAAGAGTCATCCCCCAAAATTCAGCGGAAATAGACCAAGAATAGGGGAAAAAATAGCCCCTAAACTCCAAAAATTAAAGTGGGAAACTTGGAGAATTTAACAGGAATTAAACAAGAAACTTACCGATTGAAGAGGCTTATAATGAGCACGGACCAGAAATAATTAGTCCTCCAAGCTATGAGGATGATCAGGTCCTAAAATGGTGGTTTTTGAGCTAACAACAATGGAGAAAATGAAGTTGGAGAAATGAGCAAGGTGCTGGAAATTAAGAAGTTCAACAGCTATAAAAGCTGGCCCGCACAGGCGCCACAACGGTCATGCAGGATCAGGCGCGGCCATACACCACAGGCGCGCTGGTGCACTGGAGAGTGGGGTGGCACAGGGGCGCTGGAGGCCAAGGCCTGGCCTGACGCGTAAGTGTGGCCTAGGCGACGCCCTGACACCCATACCAGCAACAGCAAATGCCATGCCAACCTTTGGCAGATTTTGATCGAATGGACCTCCAGGAATGACTTCAGGGTCCTGTGGACATAAATGAGCTGAGCTATTCGACTAAAAACGGCATTTCAGACTCAACAAAATCTATGAAAATCCCAACAGAGGTCGACAAAATGAAAAGTGGGCCCCACGCCCAAAATCCAACTTTAGGCTAATCTTTCCAAAATGGAACACCAAGGCCTAAAATAAGTCTGGAAGCCTCGGGACACGAACCAAAAGTCCCTCTAGCTCAAAGTTGACATTTCAGAGCTAACAGTGCTGTTAGAATTTCCATCCGAGGTCGTCTTCTTCAAATGTTGACCAAAGTCAAACTTCCAAGTTCAACTGGCTAAAATCACAAAAACCCGCACAAGACCAAATTGAAAGCTCCCAGACACCGACCAAGGGCTTATCAAGACCAAAATTCATGCTTCGGAGCTAATAGAACTGTCAGAATTCAATTCCAAGCGCATTTACCAAGAATATTGACCAAAGTTAATGATATTCTAAGTTAAGGCCCTAAAACAAGAAAACAGCCATAACGACCAAATGAATGGCCAGGGCACCAAACCACTGGTCTCAGAAAGCCATAAATGACTTGGGGCCACTACAGGCAAGCTCTAAAAGTACAAGAAAAGTATATAGGCGGGAATGACCGAAAGGGTTATTACAGTCAAAATATAAAAAGTAAACACACGAAGAAGTCAAAGGGGGTTCAACATCTACTATATATGGTGTAATTTTTGGCCGAGGAGTTTTGGATGAACCCCCTTGTCCCTTGCTAGCTCCGCCCCCACTTAAAGGGCGTGCAAAGTCCAAAGTAGACAAGTAAAAGTGAATGAATGAAATATTTTATATTGTAGGTTCAAATAGACATTACTCCCTCCATCCCAAATTAGTTGTCCACCTTACTGTAAATAGTTGTTTGAAATTACTTGTCAATTTACAAAACCAAGATAATTTAATTTAAAAAAATTTCATTTCAACCTTGCAATTAATTTTTTTTAAAAGTGAAAACAAGTTACTTGTAAAGTTTCAAAAATATTTCTTAAGGTACCATTCTTATTTAGAATTTCTTAAAGAACGTGTAAAAGAGAAAATGGACAACTAATATTGGAGAGAGAGAGTAATATTTTATACAATTTTATAATAGAATTTGTGACTTGTACTCCCCACGTTCCTTAATACTTGTCACCCTTACTAAAGATAGATAGTTCATACTCTCTCCATTCAAAAATACTTGTCATCTTTACTAAAAATAGATATTCCATAATACCTGTCCTTTTAGAAAATTAAAAAATAATTAGTTGTTTGCATTCACCTTTAGCCCTTAGTCATAAATATGGAGAGATGTTAATATAGTGCAATAAAAAGAAGTATTGAATAGAGAGGAGTAATAAATCAGGGTAATTTAGTCAAATTACCTCTAGTTAATATTTTCTTTAAAGGGCGTGCAAACCAAAAATGTGACAATTATTTAGAAACAGAGGAAGTAATATTTTTCATTTTAAAAAACCAAGACATAATTAGTTATTTGCTTATACAGTTATCCTTAGTCATAAATGTGTAAAGATATCACTCCATCCAGACCACTTTAGTTGTCATATTTTTAATTTACACGCCCCTTAAAAAACACATTAAGTAGAAGATAATTTGACTAAATTATCCTTATTTATTACTCCTCTTAATTTTATATTTCTTTCTTTTACATTGCATTAACATCTCTGAATATTTATGACTAAGGGTAAAGATGAAAACAAACAACTAATTGTGTCTTTATTTTCTAAACGGACAAATATTATGGACCATCTATTTTAATAAGGATAACTAATAAAGTGATTCAAAGAGAGTAATATAACACAAAGAAAGAAGTATTAAACTAATAGGAATAATAAATAAATAAATAAATAAATAATTAGTTAACTTAGTTTTAGTTAATGTATTTTTTTAAAAGGTGTGGAAAAATAGGACAAATATTTAAAACCAAAGGGAGGAAAAGATATGAAAACACTGGATTATTGAATCAGCATGGTAAATTCTTGTACAGTTGTGATCTCTCCAAACAAAAAGTTAAATGATATCCACCTCGTGGGTAGTGAACCCAGATAAATGGATTTATGATACAGTGAATGGAGCTAAATTTAGGAATACATGGAATTTTATGATACAGTCAATGGAAGCTAAATTTAGGAATAAAAGAAATTAGGATACAGTGAATGGAAAGCTAAACTTAAGATAGCTATTTTGAATGGAAAACCTGCAAGACTAACCATTAATTATGGATGTGTATATATAGTGCTCCCTCTGAATCACTTTACTTGTCGTCCTTATTAAAAATAGATGGTTCAAGATAATTGTTATTGTAAAAAGTTATAATTATTTTTTTATTTTCACATTCACTCTTACTCACAAATATGGAGAGCTCTCAATCCGAGTTATGGGATAGAGAGAGAGTGTGTGTCCCTCTTCTCTCTAAAAGAGAGAACTTCACCTGGACACTCTACCAAACTCTGCCTTTCCTCTTTCCATTACTCTACTAGAATAGAAAGATCAAAATACAAAAGAAGTAGCACCAAATGATCAAGACTCCTTCCAAACCAGAAAATGAACAAAATAGATATAAGACAAAGAACATCAAAAAGGGAGAACGACAACAACAACATCCTCAAATGAACCAAACAACCAAAAATAACGATATAGAGATGATGAATGCTGAAAAAATTTAGGGGGAAAAGGAAAAAACAAGCTCAGAGAAGGAAAAGGAAAAAATTCCGCAAAACTCATTAGAACAACATACCCTATCTACAAGTAACAACAAAAGCACTTTCCTTGATAAATTAGTGAAATCTCCTGAACAAGAGCTGATGGGAAACCAAGTCACAGTGCAGAGCAATATAGAGGAACAGACCCCTTAGATGAAACCGAAAATCCACTAGAAATCGATAACTTCATCCCCCTAAGCTCTACTGATAAGGAGAGAATTTACAAGAACTGGACAAATGCTCTCATTGTTAAATTCTTAGGGATAAGGGTGGGATACCAATTCCTACAACAAATACTAGTGGCAATCTGGAAACTAACGGAAAAGCTATCCCTAATCGATTTAGGATGAGATTACTACATAGTAAAATCTACCAAGGAAGACAACTACAATAAGGCTCTTCACGGAGGGACTTGGTTCATTGGAAGTTAATTTCTAACAATTAGAAAATGGGAACCAAAATTCATTTCCTCCAAAGCAACTCTAACCTACTCCACAATCTGGCCAAGGCTACCTGAACTTCCGATGGAGTTTTACGACTATGAGATCCTTCAAACAATTGGGGGAAAATTGGGACATCTAATCTGTATTGATGCTTGCACATCATCATCAGTTAGGGGAAAATACGCCAGACTATGTGTTCTAGTCCCTATTGATAAACGCTCAAATCGTACTCCCCAAGTATGGAGGCACGATGATTGTCAAGCAAAATACATTTATAAGTACCCAACAAGTGTCGGGGTCGTACCCACAGAGACTTGATGCTAGATATATGAAGATTATATCAAAATGAGTTCACAAGGAGAGTAAATGCTTAAAACACGAAAGTAAAAGGTTGGGGGAATTAGGATTCTGTCACTACGTAATTCAAACTAAAGCAAATGAGTAAAGCGAGTGTACCAAATTGAGTAGGCGACTAGGGATGTGAATCCAATGGGGCTTTAATGTGGGATAGGGTGATTATCAATTCACACTTATTCTCGCTTATTGACATAAGTAGCATTGGTCATGAGTATGGTTGTTTATCTCTCGATAAACAACCATATATCTGATAATCCCAGTTAGAGCATTATCGGTTAAATCAATAAGAAACCAATATCTAGCTTGGAGAGGTCACACTATCTCTAGCTTAGACCCTTAAGTGGGTGATTTCATCGATATGAGCTATTTCTAGCTTCAAATCTGAATGGAGTCCCAAGTTCCCACTAGTAATCTCACATCCAAAACCATGAAATTATCTTTCAAGCAACAACATAGTCAAGTAATGAAAATTAATGTTTGCAACCACCAATTTTAGGATTAAAACTTGGTGAAACTACTAGACCCATGTCAAATAAGCAATTATAAGCGAGAATTAACAACACTCATACCCATTTGTCAAGCACCCATTATCAACACATCCCTAGACAAATGAAATTATTCACTCATAATAAAGGAGAGAGATATACCAAATAGGTAAGTCACAATCCTCTTCATTTAAGCTTAATCTCAAGTTCTAAGGTCAATTTGAGTACACAAATGGTTAACCAAGGTTTAGAAGAGAGAATAGATTGAACCTCTCTTCTCCTTGGAGAGGAAAACTTGTTCTCAAATGAAAAAACTCTTCAGAATATTCAGGACTGAAGAATGTTATTTACAATTGTGCCTAAATTGGCCTTTTATAGTTTCCCAAAATGTCAATAAAATTCAGAACAAAATTACCCTACGAGTGGTGTTCAAAACAAGACATTTAAGCTTCTCAAGTCATTGTCATGGACCATCAAGGTTTTCCTCGAGATTTGCCACACAACTTGTCTCATTCATTCTCCTCAATTGAGATAGAGACTTCATATTTCAATTCGAGTGCATGATGTAACTCACCACAAGAGAGAATCCCACTCACAATCAATCAAATCACAAAACAACGGGATTATAGGAGAACCAAGAAGACTCTCACTCTCTCAAGGAAGTTTAAGTTCATACGCGTCGAACCATAGGCTTGCCCTTCATGTAAATTTCCACTAATGTAGGGTAGCCAAGCTCGAAATCACCAAGGACTTGCTGGTTATGATGTTGGCTAGGTCTAAGGTGAGGATTTTATTTGGTTCAAGTGACTACATGTCACGCCCCGAGGTTACCCCCTAGACGTAACACGGGACTTGGGACCATAAGTGCCCCAAGCTAACCCTTGGTCATAGCATTTCCAAGAATAACAAAATATAAGCGGAAGCATAATAGATAAAGTTAGAATAGCAATAATGGATAATCAAGTCAAATAGGAATACAAGATCCATAAGAAGACTCAAATACTGTCTATGTCTGAAAAACCTCTACTCATGACATAAAGAGTTGCTAAGACAAGACCCTAGCTAACTTAAAGTACAGAAATAAAAGCTAACATAAAATAAGAACATAACTAGCCCTCCACCTAAGAGGACTCACCAACAGCTGACTGGAAAAGTGTCCTGGGAACTCTAGCCACGAATCTGAGAAAGGACACCTGAATCTGCATCATCAAAGGATGCAGCACAAAATATGCGTCAGTACTATGGAATGTACTGAGTATGAGAGCGATGCATGAATCATGATAAAATAGTTTAAAAACATGCTTAAGAATGAACTTGTTACTTAAAGAATGACCATAAATAAATATCAAGGTATAAAATATAAAACATGAAATAAAGCTTAAGTTTCATAATATAGAGTCATATAAATTCATTGCTTGAAAATAATCATGTGGGAGTTTCTATTAATTGACATTAAACCATGCTGAGCTACATGGAGTTCAGTGTCTTACACCCACACTAAAAGATTTGTCCTAACCGGCCAAGGTTAGAACCATTTCATACCAGGATCCTGTCATAATAAGCCTCAACACGGGAAACCTACGGTGGTAACATAGTTTTGGACTTGGGTTATCTGAACCCTCATCTCTCGGTTCTAAATACTACTCCCAAAACATAATAATAACATGAGCTCATATACATGCGATATATCTAATGCCAAACTTGTTTATACTTATTCATGACTTGTTCATACCCTGGATAGTCATACTACCCATGAGTTTTGGTTTAGAAAATGACCCATGAGCATTGATGGAACATTGTGTGTCTTGCCTTGCATCATATTTCATATCATTGAAAAACTTGCATACTTCAAGACTTGTAAAATTTGCATAGCTCTAGTTCAATTTTCATAAAATATATATTTTCATAGAATCATAAGAACTAGGCATGCAACTTTGTAATTACATAAAAGCCATGATATCTAATCATGCCTACATTCTCTTGAAAATATGCAAATTCATGGGTTTATGCTAGAAATCAACTTTCATGCTTGGGATTTTAAAATCAACAAGATAATCATAATCAAATCATGTGTAATCAATAGAAACGATGAATTTAAACATAGAAACTAATTTCATAAATTTTTCCCAAATTTAGATCAAATAACTCCATAAATCCAAATTAAGACTTGGGGATTTTGGGCACAAGGGTGAAAGGAACCCATTGTTAAAGGCCCACATACCTTGATTGAAGTTAACCCACTTGAAATTGAAAAGAAGAGGAGGCTTGAACTTGGAGCTTTAAACCCTAACTTGAAGCTTGAGAAGATGGAACTCTTTTTCTTCTTTTGGAAGTTGATTGAAAGAATGGGAGAGAGCTTAGGCCAAGTGGGAATAAAAACGCTCCTAAATAGGCTTAAAATGACTTAGTATAGGAGTTAAAAGAGTGGGAAATTACAAAAATACCCCAAGGAAAAGAGTCTAAAAACTGCTGAAAATTTCATCACAGGCTTCTACGGACATGAATCACGACTCGTGGAATGGATCACAGTTGGTGGAAAAGGTTTGTGGTTCTTAGGCGAAGTTTCTGGCCTATGGACTGATTTCCACGAGTTGGTTTCATGACCCGTGGAAACATCCACGACTCGTGGAACCTCCTCATGGTTTTCAGGTAAGAAAACTGATTTCCATGAGTTGGTTTCACGACCCATGGAAACTTCCACGACTCGTGGAACCTTCACGTGGTTGTTGTCTGTCATTTTGACAAACAAACACCCTTTAGTAAAACACTTATAACGTTTTACTCCAGACTCGTATTAAGGCACGGTTGGTGGTATTGGAAAGAAGATTCAAAGACCTATAATTTGGTGGATACTAAGTCACCTAACAATTTATATTCTAGGAGTTATGATCGTTTGAAGTTGACCCTTGAAAAATGTTACACTTAAACTCAATCGGTAAGGAAGCTTTCAATTCAACTTTGAGCTAGAGGTTCTTTATGACCCTAATTCATATCTAATACACCTTTGAAGCATCAGAATAAGTCTTAATACTTAGATACATAGAAAATTTATCTAGTTTAGGTCTAACAACACATAAAGAATGATTCAGATTTGGCTTAGAATTTTTGGGGTGTTACAATATCTCCTCCTTGGGGTCATTCGTCCTCGACTGAAGACTTCTAAGTTGAGAGTGGAGGGGGAAAGGGTTGCAATCCCATCAACAGAGTTTTAAAAGCTGAAGTATTTACATGATAACTAATCTACGACTAAATTATAAACTGAGCTGAATTCATGAGGCATGTAAGCATACTGAGGGCATGAGAACAACCAATGGTACTTGAAACTGAATGTCTAACATGATAATTGAAAAGGACGTCAAACTGAGAGGGGTAACTATACGAGGAAACCATTCTTGTTTAATACCTTGGACTAAACTGAATGTAGAGCCTTCTAGCCTTAGGAATGATTATTGATAGGTCTGAACTGATCTGATATGAAGAGTCTAGTATTCTTGCAAGTTGAAGCACTGGACCTAAGATATGGGCACCTGGGCTAGGAGTAAGAAAAGACTATTCTTGCCTTAATTACTACTTTTGACAACTCTTAAGCTTAGAAATACCTTTCAACTATACTAAGGTTTGAGTCTAACTACCTACTTTTACTATGTTCAAGCCTATCTTGACTAAATCTCTTACATTCAGAGTTACCTCCCAAGAACGATATTTCTCCTTATCACGAAAATCAACTAAGCTTGAGCTCTAATCAATGGGTCACTAGGAACACAAAGTAAAAGCCCATATGTATTTCATCAAAACTTTTAAGCCTATCACTATGATCACCCTATGGTCTGTATCTCATACTATCCAAGACTTTTCCTCTCTTCCTAGCATATCTAGGAGCTGTAACTTGAAGAAATTCTACAAGAGACATACCAAAATTCCTTATCTAACTATTTCACATGAATAATCCTCACCTAACTTTTCTTTCATTCTTACAACCTACTACTTCTAGTCTAGGCTACTACTACTTAGCTTCCTCTACTAACAGCTAAGACAACACAAGCCAAGATCACTAAGAGAATAGAGTGGGAGCATGAGCATCACGAATGAAGAAATACTGATCGGTCTTGACTTATACTTAGTTTGATCTAGCCACTCAATGTGGTGTTTGAGAAGTCAAGTGAAAATGGCATGAGTGTCTCATATCCTGGACATACAAAGCATGGTTAGAGTAAGGAAATCACAAGCATGAATTATTAAAGAAATCTGGTATGAGCATATACATGATGTAGCATTATTTCATTAGCCATTAAGGCACATATTGAGAACTAAGTATGGAGACTGAGCATAGTGTGAGACATGAACTTTCATATATGACAAGTATCATGGTGTAAAGCTGGAATTCGTAGCATCATAGAGTAAGATTAGAATCGATGTCTGGAGAAATTTCTGTTTGTTCTGGGAGTTGAGTATGGATGTGAATCTACATGAAGTTCGTGAAATAAGCAATATACCGATAACCTCAAGTAAAAAGGTAAGGAGGAAAGAAGAATAATGATAGCATGCTCGAAAACAAGATTTAATAACCAAACTATGCTAGTAATACTACTCTCAAGTCAGGAAGGAATCAACCAGGAGCCCAAAATACAACTTAACAAGTTAACCAAGTTTAATTAATTCAACCCCTAATATCAATCATCATATGAATCACAAATGGGATCAATATCTTGATACGGTAACAATAAATCTACCTACAGTCCCAAAGGCCGCTCATACACTCGAGGAGCACAAACAAGTGAAGACAAACCCTCCGGCATCCCATACTACCGGAGCATGCACTCAGCAAATAGCAAACAAGGGTGGAACCTCACATAGAAGAATGGTATGATGCATGATGAAACTCGGGTGGAATATTAACTCTGTATGTACCTCCTCCGATGCCTATGGGCCTAGTAGGTAGGATCCATGGGAGGACACTTCATGTATACCTAAACTCTATCGTATACCCCTACCTCCGGCAAATGCAGCCCGAAGCCCCTAGTCTAGATCGGCAAGGTCCATAGAGGTCCTTGACCACATTCTAAATCTCAATCTCAATATCATCGTCTGAAGTGGTTCCCAATCCAAGCTAGTATCCAAAATCTTGAATATGCATGCCCAGATTCCATCTGGGTCTAAACCAGTATATCAAGTCCCAAAAACCCCAACAAGGGTGCCCGAAAATAACCGGGTTTAAAATAGTAGTAAACGCAATCTATGGCTCGGTTTGACCGAGTCTAGTACCCTCTCAATCAATAGGAAAATCAAATATAGCACTACGGCCCAGTCGAGTCTAGTATAAGTATAAAACGGTGATAAAATCCTCCTTTTAGCTTTCTTACCCCAAGAAGATCCATGAAAACCAGTTCCAAACCTTTTATAACTATTTTTATCAAAAAGGGCCCTCGAGGCCATGCAGGGTTTAGAAAAACCAACAATAGTAGGCCCGAAGCCAAAACCGTAGTAAAACAGGTGAAAATCTCTTTATATGCATGATGATGGCATGCTCAATCATAAATACTAGCCCAACGGCTCACAATCAACATATCGGCCCTGCACAGGCTCCAATCACTCTACAGCACAAATAACCAGCCTAAGATTGCAATATCGATGTCTGGGACTCACTGAAATTCTCAAATAACCCACCAACTATGGTCCAAAGTCAAATACAAGGCAACACAGGACCACAAGGGTGATATAAGCAACTACATCAAATTCTACAACCAATCAAGTGAAATAATACGAACATAAAGGAACGGGCAAGGTCTGGGGTACCAAGCTAATAAACCCAACCCAAAGATTATAATTAGTATAAATATATCCTATATATGCGAATTCAAAAAGAGTAAAATTGACACCTACCTGTCGTCTGACGACAAGCTACTAGAACGATGATGTCCAAGCCCGAAATGCTCCGAGAAGCTCCAAACAGAAATCAAACTATCATAAATATAAACTAAGCATTAAATTAAGATCAACGATACTCATATCGCTATACTAATAGCCGATTCAAAATTCGGGTCACCAACTGGACCGTAGGCCCCACAACCTGAAGCCAAAAATGAAAAACTCTATAATATTCCCTATGTCCCCAAGAGTTCATGCCCCAAAATTCAGCGGAAATAGACCAAGAATGGGGCCAAAAATAGCCCCTAAACTCCAGAAATTAAAGAGGGAAACTTGGAAAATTTAACGAGAATTAAACAAGAAACTTACCGATTGAAGAGGCTTATAATGAGCACAGACCAGAAATAATTAGTCCTCCAAGCTATAGGGATGATCAGGTGCTAAAATGGTGGTTTTTCAGCTAACAACAATGGAGAAAACGAAGTTGGAGAAATGAGCAAGGTGCTGGAAATTAAGAAGTTCAACAGCTATAAAAGCTGGCCCGCACAGGCGCCACAACGGCCGTGCAGGATCAGGCGCGTGCGCACAGGCGCGGCCATACACCACAGGTGCGCTGGTGCACTGGAGAGCAGGGTGGCACAGGGGCGCTGGAGGCCAAGGCCTGGCCTGACGCGCAAGCGCGGCCTAGGCAACGCCCTGACGCCCATACCAGCAACAACAAAGGCCATCCCAACCTTTGGCATATTTTGATCGAATGGACCTCCAGAAATGACTTCGGGGTCCCGTGGACATAAATGAGCTAAGCTATTCGACTAAAAACGTCATTCCAGACTCAACAAAATCTATGAAAATTCCAACAGAGGTTGACAAAATGTAAAGTGGGCCTCACGCCCAAAAACCAACTTTAGGCTAATCTTTCCAAAATGGAACACCAAGGCCTAAAATAAGTCTACAAGCCTCGGGACACAAACCAAAAGTCCCTCTAGCTCAAAGTTAACATTCCGGAGCTAACAGCGCTGTTACAATTTCAATCCGAGGTCGTCTTCTTCAAATGTTGATCAATTGGCTAAAATCACAAAAACCCGCACAAGACCAAACTGAAAGCTCCCAGACACCGACCAAGGGTTTATCAAGACCAAAATTCATGCTTCGGAGCTAATAGAGCTATCAGAATTCAATTCCAAGCGCATTTAATAAGAATATTGACCAAAGTTAATGATATTCTAAGTTAAGGCCCTAAAACAAGAAAACAACCATAACGACCAAATAAATGGCCAGGGCACCAAACCACCGGTCTCAGAATGCCATAAATGACTTGGCGCCATTACAGGCAATTTCTAACAGTACAAGAAAAGTATATAGGCGGGAATGACCGAAAGGGTTATTACAGTCAAAATATAAAAAGTAAACACACGGAGAAGTTAAAGGGGGTTCAACATCTACTATATATGGTGTAATTTTCGGCCGAGGAGTTTTGGATGAACCCCCTTGTCCCTTGCTAGCTCCGCCCCTACTTAAAGGGCGTGCAAAGTCCAAAGTAGACAAGTAATAGTGAATGAATGAAATATTTTATATTGTAGGTTCAAATAGACATTACTCCCTCCATTCCAAATTAGTTGTCCACCTTACTATAAATAGTTGTCTGAAATTACTTGTCAATTTACAAAACCAAGATAAATTAATTACAAAAAAATTCATTTCAACCTTGCAATTATTTTTTTTTAAAAGTGAAAACAAGTTACTTGTAAAGTTTCAAAAATATTTCTTAAGGTACCATTCTTATTTATGATTTCTTAAGGAACGTGTAAAAGAGAAAATGGACAACTAATATTGGAGAGAGAGAGTAATATTTTATACAATTTTCTAATAGAATTTGTGACTTGTACTCCCCACGTTCCAAAATACTTGCCACCCTTACTAAAAATAGATAGTTCATACTCTCTCCATTCCTAAATACTTGTCATCATTACTAAAAATAGATATTCCATAATACATGTCCTTTTAGAAAATCAAAACATAATTAGTTGTTTGCATTTACCTTTAGCCCTTAGTCATAAATATGGAAAGATGTTAATATAGTGAAAAAAAAGAAGTATTTAATAGAGAGGAGTAATAAATCAGGGTAATTTAGTCAAATTACCTCTAGTTAATGTTTTCTTTAAAGGGTGTGGAAACTAACAATATGACAAGTATTTAGAAACAGAGGGAGTAACATTTTTCATTTTAAAAAACCAAGACATAATTAGTTATTTGCTTATATATTTATCCTTAGTCATAAATGTGTAAAGATATCACTCCATCCAGACCACTTTAGTTGTCATATTTTTAATTTACACGCCCCTTAAGAAACACATTAAGAAGAAGGTAATTTAACTAAATTATCCTTATTTATTACTCCTCTTAATTTTATATTTCTTTCTTTTACATTGTATTAACATCTCTGAATATTTATGACTAAGGGTAAAGATGGAAACAAACAACTAATTGTGTCTTTATTTTCTAAACGGACAAATATTATGGACCATCTATTTTAATAAGGATAACTAATAAAGTGATCCAAAGGGAGTAATATAATACAAAGAAAGAAGTATTAAACTAATAGGAATAATAAATAAATAAATAATTAGTTAACTTATTTTTAGTTAATGTATTTTTTTAAAAGGTGTGGAAAAAAAGTACAAATATTTAAAACCAAAGGGAGGAAAATATATGAAAACACTGGATTATTGAATCAGCATGGTCAATTCTTGTACAGTTGCGATCTCTCCAAACAAAAAGGTAACTGATATCCACCCCGTGGGTAGTGAACCCAGATAAATGGATTTATGATACAGTGAATGGAGCTAAATTTAGGAATACATGGAATTTTATGATACAGTCAATGGAAGCTAAATTTAGGAATAAAAGAAATTAGGATACAGTGAATGGAAAGCTAAACTTAGGATAGCTATTTTGACTGGAAAACCTGCAAGACCAACCATTAATTATGGATGTGTATATATAGTGCTCCCTCTGAATCACTTTACTTGTCGTCTTTATTAAAAATAGATGGTTCAAGATAATTGTTATTCTAAAAAGGTAAGGTATAATTATTTTTTTATTTTCACATTCACTTTTACTCACAAATATGGAGAGCTCTCAATCCGAGTTATGGGATAAAGAAAGAGTGTGTGTCCCCCTTCTCTCTAAAAGAGAGAACTTCACCTGGACACTCTACCAAACTCTGCCTTTCCTCTTTCTATTACTCTAGTAGAATAGAAAGATCAAACTACAAAAGAAGTAGCACCAAATGATCAAGACTCCTTCCAAACCAGAAAATGAACAAAATAGTTATAAGACAAAGAACATCAAAGAGGGAGAACGACAACAACAGCTTCCTCAAATGAACCAAACAACAAAAAATAACGATATAGAGATGATGAATGCTGAAATAATTGAGGGGGAAAAGGAAAAAACAAACTCAAAGAAGGAAAAGGCAAAAATCCCGCAAAACTCATTAGAACACCATACCCTATCTACAAGTAACAACAAAAGCACTTTCCTTGATAAATTAGTGAAATCTCCTGAACAACAGATGATGGGAAACCAAGTCACAGTGCAGAGCAATATAGAGGAACAGACCCCTTAGATGAATCTGAAAATCCACTAGAAACCGATAACTTCATCCCCCTAAGCTCTACTGATAAGGAGAGAATTTACATGAACTGGATAAATGCTCTCATTGTTAATGTCTTAGGGATAAGGGTGGGATACCTATTCCTACAACAAAAACTAGTGGCAATCTGGAAATTAACGGAAAAGCTATCCCTAATCGATTTAGGATCAGATTACTACATAGTAAAATTTACAGAGGAAGACAACTACAATAAGGCTCTTCACGGAGGGCCTTGGTTCATTGGAAGTCAATTTCTAACAATTATGAAATGGGAACCAAAATTCATTTCCTCCAAAGCAACTCTAACGTACTCCACAATCTGGCCAAGGCTACCTGAACTTCCGATGGAGTTTTACGACTATGAGATCCTTCAAACAATTGGGGGGAAATTGGGACATCTAATCCGTATTGATGCTTGAACATCATCAGTAGTTAGGGGAAAATATGCCAGACGACGATCGTCAAGAAAAATACATTTATAAGTACCCAACAGGTGTCGGGGTCATACCCACAGAGATTTGATACTAGATATATGAAGATTGTATCAAAATGAGTTCACAAGGAGAGTAAATGCTTAAAACACGAAAGTAAAAGGTTGGGGGAATTAGGATTCTGTCACTACAATCGTAATTCAAATTAAAGCAAATGAGTAAATTGGGTGTACCAAATTGAGTAGGCGACTAGGGATGTGAATCCAATGGGAATTTAATGTGGGATAGGGTAATTATCAATTTACACTTATTCTTGCTTATTGACACAAGTAGCATTGGTCATGAGTATTGTTGTTTATCTGTCGATCAACAACCATATATCTGATAATCCCAGTTAGAGCATTATCGGTTAAATCAATAAGCAACCAATATCTAGCTTGGGGAGGTCACACTATCTCTAGCTTAGACCCTTAAATGGGTGATTTCATCGATATGAGCTATTTCTATCTTCAAATCTAAATGGAGTAACAAGTTCCCACTAGTAATCTCACATCCGAAACCATGAAATTCTCTTTCAAGCAACAACATAGTCAAGTAATGAAAAATAATGTTTGCAACCACCAATTTTAGGATTAAAACTTGGTGAAACTACTAGACCCATGTCAAATAAGCAATTATAAGCGAGAATTAACAACACCCATACCCATTTGTCAAGCACCCATTATCAACACATCCCTAGACAAATGAAATTAGTCACTCATAATAAAGGAGAGAGATATACCAAATGGGTAAGTCACAATCCTCTTCATTCAAGCTTAATCTCAAGTTCTAAGCTCAATTTGAGTACACAAATGGTTAACCAAGGTTTAGAAGAGAGAATAGATTGAAACTCTCTTCTCCTTGAAGAGGAAAACTTGTTCTCAAAGTAAAAAACTCTTCAGAATATTCAGGACTGAAGAATGTTATTTACAATTGTGCCTAAATTGGCCTTTTATAGTTTCCCAAAATGTCAATAAAATTCAGAACAAAATTACCCTACGAGTGGTGTTCGATGCGATGTGTGGTTCGCATGTTGTGATGTGCGCGTCGCACACCATCTTCAGTTGAACCAGTGACTTTAGCTCATTTTGGAGGCCTCGTGTGAAGGCGGTGTAGTTCATACCTTGGGTTGTGCGCGTCGCACAATGATCGCACCCCTTAGCAAAGTCTTCAGTGAATTTTGTATCTCTATGTGGCCTAGGTGTGTTCTGCACCACGGATTATGCATGTTGCACGGGCACTGAATCTCAAGTCAGAATCTCTATCTTTTCTGATCCTTTCACACTTTACTCCTTTTGAGCTCTTTTTGGGTCCATTTTCTTGTTTTTCATTATTAATCAAAAGTACCTGCATAGACATCAATAAAGGCCATAAGAACTTCTAAATCTATTCAAAACATAGCAATAATTTATGGATATAGGCTCAATAAATTGGTATATTACCGACTTATCAAACCCCCAAACTTGAACTATTGCTTGTCCTCAAGCAAGATACTCACAAGGCATGGAATGAATTATGCTCTAGACTCAATCAAGGCACAAAAGACTAATTTATACTAATAATTAAGAAAAAGAATAAACAAAAGACTCAACTACGATGCTCATCTCAATTTGAACCACCACAAACTCAAGGCATTTGGCCATTTCAAAACCTTTTCCAAAAGGACTTCATTTCTCATTCAAGATTAAGGGAATTTTGTCATTTAAAATAAGACAATTAAGCTTCTCAAGTCATTGGCATGGACCATTAAGGTTTTCCTCGAGATTTGCCACACAACTTGTCTCATTTATTCCCCTCAATTGAGATAGAGACTTCATATTTCAATTCGAGGGCATGATGCCACTCACCACAAGAGAGAATACCACTCACAATCAATCAATTCACAAAACGACGGAATTATAGGAGAACCAAGAAGACTCTTACTCTCTCAAGGAAGTTTAAGTGGATACGCGTCAAACCATAGGCTTTCCATTCTTGTAAATTGCCACTAATGTAGGGTAGCCAAGCTCGAAATCACCAAGGACTTGCTGGTTATGATGTTGGCTAGGTCTAAGGTGAGGATTTTATTTGGTTCAAGTGACTACATGTCATGCCCCGAGGTTACCCCGTAGACGTAACACGGGACTTGGGACCATAAGTACCCCAAGCTAACCCTTGGTCATAGCATTTCCAACCATAACAAAATATAAGAGGAAGCATAATAGATAAAGTTAGAATAGCAATAATGGATAATCAAGTCAAATAGGAATACAAGATCCATAAGAAGACTCAAATACTGTCTATGTCTGAAAAGCCTCTACTTATGACATAAAGAGTTGCTAGGACAAGACCCTAGCTAACTCTAAGTACGAAAATAAAAGCTATTATAAAATAAGAACATAACTAGCCCTTGACCTAAGAGGACTCACCAACAACTGACTGGGAAAGTGGCTTGGGAACTCTAGCCACGAATCTGAGAAAGGACACCTGAATCTGCATCATCAAAGGATACAGCGCAAAATATGTGTCAGTACTTAAGAATGAACTTGTTACTTATAGAATGACCATAAATAAATATCAAGGTATAAAACATAAAACATGAAATAAAGCTTAAGTTTCATAATATAGAGTCATATAACTTCATAGCTTGAAAATAACCATGTGGGAGTTTCTCTTAACCGACATTAAACCATGATGAGCTACATAGAGTTTAGTGTTTTACACCCACACTGAAAGAGTTGTCCTAACCGGCAAGGTTACAACCATTTCATACCAGGATCCTGTCATAATAAGCCTCAACACGGTAAACCTACGGTGGCAACATAGTTTTGCACTTGGGTTATCTGAACCCTCATCTCTCGGTGCTAAATACTATTCCCAAAACATAATAATAACATGAGCTCATATACATGCGATATATCTAATGCCAAACTTGTTTATACTTATTCATGACTTGTTCATACCCCGGATAGTCATACTACCCATGAGTTTTGGTTTAGAAAATGACCCATGAGCATTGATGGAACATTGTGTGTCTTGCCTTGCATCATATTTCATATCATGGAAAAACTTGCATACTCATTTGTAAAATTTGCATAGATCTAGTTCAATTGTCATAAAACATATATTTTCATTGAATCATAAGAACTAGGCATGCAACTTCGTAATTACATAAAGGCCATGATATCTAATCATGCCTACATTCTCTTGAAAACATGAAAGTTCATGGGTTTATGCTAGAAATCAACTTTAATGCTTGGGCTTTTAAAATCAACAAGAGAATCATAATCAAATTATGTGTAATCAATAGAAACCATGAATTTAAACATAGAAACTGATTTCATAAATTTTCCCCAAATTTAGATCAAAACCATAATTTCATAACTCCATAAATCCAAATTAAGACTTGGGAATTTTGTGCACAAGGGTGAAAGGAACCAATTGTTAAAAGCCCACATACCTTGATTGAAGTTAACCCATTTGAAATTAAAAAGAAGAGGAGGCTTGAACTTGGAGCTTGAAACCCTAACTTGAAGCTTGAGAAGATGGAACTCATTTTCTTCTTTTGGAAGTTGATTGAAAGAATGGGAGAGAGCTTAGGCCAAGTGGGAATAAACACCCTCCTAAATTGGCTTAAAATGACTTAGTATAGGAGTTAAAAGAATGGGAAATTACAAAAATACCCCAAGGAAAAGAGTCTGAAAAACTGCTGAAAATTTCATCACAGGCTTCTACGGACATGAACCACGACTTGTGGAATGGATCACGGTTCGTGGAAAGGGTTCGTGGTTCCTGGGCAAAGTTGCTGACCTCTGGACTGATTTCCACGAGTTGGTTTCACGACCTGTGGAAACTTCCACGACTCGTGGAACCTCATCGTGGTTATCAGGCCACTTTTAAGCTTCTGGACTATTTCCACGATTTGGTTTCACGACCCGTGGAAGCATCCATGACTCTTGGAACCTCCTCGTGGTTTTCAGGTAAATGACTGATTTCCACGAGTTGGTTTCACGACCCGTGGAAACTTCCACGACTCCTGGAACCTTCTCCAGGTTGTTGTCTGTCATTTTGACAGACAAACACCCTTTAGTAAAACACTGATAACTTTTTACTCTGGACTCGTATTAAGTCACGGTTGGTGGCGTTGGAAAGAAGATTCAAAGACCTTTAATTTGGTGGGTACTAGTCCACCTAAAAAATTATATTCTAGGATTTATGATCGTTTAAAGTTGACCCTTAAAAAATCTTACACTAAAACTCAATCAGTAAGGAAGCTTTCAACTCAACTTTGAGCTAGAGGTTCTTTATGACCCTAATTCATATCTAATACACCTTTGATACTTCAGAATAAGTCTTAATACTTAGATACATAGAAAATTTATCTATTTTGGGTCTAACAACACGTGAAGAATGATTCAGATTTGGCTTAGAATTTCTGGGGTGTTACACTACACCTCCCTAATGCTCTTTGTTCTCATTTTGAACACCGCACACATTTTCCAATTTCAACTTCGCCTTATTTCCCCCTCACACAACCCAAGGCTTCTCCTTTATACTCATGATCATTCAAATTTCTTGTATCACCTTTTTTTAGTAGCACCTATTCTTTCTTTTCATTTTTTCTCATTAGATTGACTTTTGGAGCATTTTTCAACTCAAACCTACGGTGCTACCTTGCACTTGAAGTGCATTCCTTTTCTGCTCCTCATTTGATCGCGTACACCCTCCAAACTTAGGTATTTTCCTACGTTGTCTTTTCATTCCCCCCCAAACTTAGGCTTTTAGCCTATTTATCACTTTCAAGCAATTAGAGGGTCGGGTGCCAAGATAGATATTTAAAAAGGTCAAGGTGTAAACAAAGTGCCAAAGAATGATTACAAGCTCAAAGGGGTTCACTAGGATTGATGTCATGGGAAGTTATTTAGGTGAAGTGGCTATTAAAGAGGGCCTAAGGTCATCTTCCAAGCTCGATCACATCTCGAATTTTGCATTGAATCACATTCGAGGCAAATTCTAGACTACACACATGCACGAGAATCAATGTAAAGCCTCACCACACAAGGCATCATGCCACAAGACTTCTTTCATTAGTCTCAAAATTAATTGGGACAAATAACTTTCGACAAGCTATTCTGAGTTCGTTACACACTCGTTTGTGATTCAATCAAGCCAAAACGAGAGTGTGCAAGTCATGACAAGAGAATGCTTTTCCTCAAAAATTCATTTCCTTTCTTCCTTTTATTTTCAAAAATAATTTGCCAAGAAAACCTTTTTGGTGGGACCATTTCAAGACAAGAAACTACGGACTCAATTTAAAACTAAAACTTGGCATTTTCCCTTAAGAAAGTCTCCTCTTAATCTATCATAGGGAAACACTAACCCGGTTCGACACAAAAACAAAAGAAAAGAAAAAGAAAATAATGAAAACTTTTGATCCTTGGGAAAGAATCGTGGTATTAAAAAAACCCTCGGAGTTTATTGCTAAACTACTATTAACAAAGTGATATCTAGATTGCGCGCTCGTGATTCATTAAGAACAAGCCTTGACGTAGGCCTTTAATGCATTTGCAAAGCACGGGTAGTAAGACAATGGGGTTGAACATGTTTCGGATGTGGAAATGGAGGAGAATTATGATCAGGACAGATTCCTATCGGCATCATGTGAGCGTCGGTATGATGAACTCTTATCCAAGCCCTTTGTTAGGGATAAAGAAATCAACTTGGACAAAGTTGAAGGTAAAATGTAGGCGTTCTATAAGAGATTGGTGGAGCGTAAGTGGATGTGCTTTTCTCCCTGACCTATCAAGGCAAATCACACAGTAGTCACAGAGTTCTATGCCAATGCTTTGACCACCTGTTGACACCTAATTTTACCCTCCATATTACGAATTAATCTCGAACCTTTGAATTTTTAAAATAATTTTTGAAATAGTTATTTTTGTAAAAAAGGATAAAACAAAAATAGTGACTCTGCTGGGGATTTATTTAGGTTCTACCCGAAAATTTGAAATATTTTTTTAACTAACTTTATGTGACTAACTATTCAAAATGTTGTAATAGTTAGTAAATTTTGATTGATGTTTGCTTATGTGTTTATTTATCGCAAAATATATTGTCATTGCATGTCATAGCATATTCTTCCATCTGGCATGCGATTTTATTTATATTTTAGGGAGGTTCACGATCCCGTGGCCTCCTGCTATAAATAACACTTTCTCAAAAATATGATAGTTTACAGGTATGTCATGCGTCCAATGTCTATTATATTTTCAACCCAAGTTGTCCACTTGGGACCCGGTCTATTTCAAAACAAACCCAATCTAGACACCTAGGGTAGAGCGAAACCAAAACCCATTTTAGGCATTGCCCTAGGACGACCTAATACCTTAGGGGTATTGGGCCCATTAGAAAGACCATTTTGCGTCTATTGGCCATGAGTCAATTACAGACGATCATCCCTTATGAGTTTAATTGAAAGATGCGATGTTGGTTTGTAAGAACCATTATTCCTCGGGGTTAGGGTATATTTAGATAGTCTTTTATTTTGAAGATTGCCATCCAAAAGGCGTTCAGAATTTGCAAGAAGTTCAAGAAGTTCGAGAATGAAGAATCCATGGAGGCCTAGCTTAGGAATGTACCCCTGTGTGGGACTGATATTCATTTGTACTTCCCTTCCCCTTATTTTGTATCCCCTTTTAATTCAATCAATTTGTATACATTATAGTTTGGGGAATGGAACGTCTTACAAACAGCACACATCCTTCAATTCATTAGGCCTACCTCTGGCATAAAAAGGTCACATATCCGTGTAGGATGCGCTACGAACTGTTATGTGATATAACTGTCTTGCGTGCTTATGTGCATTGCTCAAATCAAAGGTGAATTTATCCACTCCTATTTGAACATTTTAGAACTCATAGGAAGGATAAAAGCCCATCGTGCAAAGTCTGACCTAAATCATTCTCGAAGTTCTTCAAATTTCCCCAGAAAAAATCCAAAGACTTCTTAAAACCCTTTTTAAGTCTTGTTCGAAAAACAAACTTGCCCTATCTGAACTACATCTTTTTAGGGCCCATCCCCCATCTTTAAGAAATTTTCATTTCTCCACTTTTACAAGGATGTCAGAAAGTTTAGAAGATACAACAAAATGAGGATGCTACAAGATCAACAAGTCAACCTTCCCGATAAAATTTACTTATCTAAAATAAATGGGCAAACTTCTGTCCATTAATCCTCGAGTCGATACATACCCGTGGATCAATTTGCCTTGATGAAAATAACCTTTTATGTGTTTAGAGCAATTCTTATGTGTTTATTTTCTGCCAGATATCTTGTATCATTTATCACTAACAGGATCTAACACATCAGTATTTGAGTTGTTTTGCTTCAACCGGTAATAGAAACTGATCTGTGTCGACAAAACTGGCCGATCATCCTTACTTTACTCGCTCAAAGGCACACCTAGATTCATCCTCTGACCTCCGCTTTTCTAAAGAGGAAATGACAAATAGCGAAGTGGAGAACGTTTTAGTTATGAGAGACAATGTTATTGCTGAACAGAATGAAATGATTGCCAAACTTGCAAAAAAATTGGAAAAGATGAAAGAAGAAGTACAGAAAACCAAAGACATGACTAGCTTGGCTATCGCAGCCAACCCTCCAGCTCTGGGCAACTCTCAGCCCCCTTTCCAGATTCCTTCACTCAACTCTCTATTGACTGAAAATCAACCAAGAAATATCCCCCCTGCCTCCGCGCCTAGACCTTCCAACGAACACCTCTCCAACAACTCTCCTTATATCAGATCCTCATACCAAATCCATATTTCTCCTATCCAGCACACTAACTAGAGTAACAACCCAAGTGCCTACCTTCCACAAAACCTCCCTCCAAATTACCAGAACATGCCACAAAATACGTACAACTCCCAAAATAACCATCCCAATGTCACCAATGCCACTAATCCACATAAATACACTCCCACATATCCAAATGCCATTCCACACTTCCAAACCCCACTTGTTCAAAACATGTCACCAATCACTTTCCACGCCATGGTATAGCCATACACCACTCCCCAAGAAAGCCCTGAGCTGGACCACTATAAGGAGAAGGAGAAAGAGCTAAGAACCACAGAAAAGAAGCATGACCTTGACATGGCACAGATGAAGGAATAAATAGCCAGGATCATAGAACTATGAGGTTCATTTTACAAGAAAGGCTACTATGATGATCTCAGTATCCCTCCCAAAATAAATCTGCCAGAAGGATTCAAAATTCCTAAGTTCGAGACCTTCAACAGTGTCAGAAATCCTAAAGCCCATTTAAGAAGCTATTGCGACCAGATTGTCGGCGCCTGAAAGAATGACGCCCTATTAATGAGGCTTTTCAGTCGAAGTCTGAACGGAGAGGATTTAGAATGGTTCACCTCTCAGGAACTGAAAAAATGGTCTAGGTGGAGTGATCTAGCCCAAGACTTCACTCAGAGGTTTGCATATAATATGGAAGTCATCCCAGACCGGTATTCTTTAGGACGCATCAGACAAAAATTGAACGAAGACTTCAGAGACTATGCCTATCAATGGAGAAAGGAGGCAGCGAGAGTTTAGCCTCCCATGACAGAAGAAGAGATAAGAGCGATGTTTATGCACGCTCAAGAGTCAGAATTTTATGACAAGATGATATCAGCTGTTAAAGCCAAGTTTGCCGACATAATCAAGATCGGTGAAATTATGGAAGAAGGTCTTCGTAGTGGAAAGATCGCCAAAGCCCCAGCTTCCTCAGGATCGGCAGGACTTCCCAAAAAGAAGAAGGAAGAAGTATAATTTGTATCCTCCAGTCCTAGCTCGAGATCGCGCAAACCCTTTGGAGCCAACTATAAAATGTCACTTGTTCCAACAACCCCTCCCCCAACTCCACAAAACCATCAACCGATTTTCTATACTCAGCCTATTTACCAAGCTCTACAACCAAATATGCAACCCATTTACCAAGCTCCACAACCAAATGTGCAACCCACTTACCAAGCTACTCCTCAAAACTTTCAAGTGTATCAAAAGGTTCCCTAGAACCAAAATAATTGCCAGGTTCTGCCTCCCGCTAATGTCAATCTCCCTTTCCCTAATCTAGAAAATAAAGTTCCTCAAACTTTCACCCAGCTGGCTGAAACCAGAACTCAGTTGTACAAGGGATTGAAGGTTGCCGGATTTATCCAGACCATTCCACCCAAACCTGTAAATCCTGACTCTCATTTCTTCAGGGTTGATCGATATTGTGTTTATCATTTCGAAGGAGTCGGACATGATACCGAAGATTGCATTAACCTGAGGCACAAAATTCAGGATTTGATTGATCAAAGAGTGGTCACACTACAAACAGCACCGGCTAATGTTAATAATAACCCACTCCCGAATCACAGAGGAGCCACTATTAACATGATAGAGGTCGAGGAAGAATAGGTTGTGAGTAAGCCAATATTGCCGATTAGCCCTAAAAGTAAGAAATGATGGAAAAGGCTATAACTACTTTAAGTATTACTGAACTAGCCTTTGAAGGGTTAATGTGCAAAAAGTCCTTGCACGTCACTGTCAAATGTCAATAGAAGATTATAAACGGAGTTTTGATCGATGATTGATCGGGGCAAAACATTTGTCCGTTGTCCACGCTGACCCAATTGGAGTATGATCTAGGAAATATTCGCTAGAGCAAGGTCAATGTAAGAGCTTTTTACGAAGGTCAAAGAGACACTATCGGAGAAGTTAGCATGTACATCTAAATAGGACCCGCCGAATTTCGTATTGAGTTCCAAGTCATGGATATTTACCACCAGTTATAATTTGCTCTTGGGAAGGCCATAGATCCACGGAGCTGGAGATGTGCCATCAACTTTGCACCAGATAGTGAAGTTCATTTGGGAAGAACCTGAGGTGGTGATCCACGAAGAAGGAAGTCACTTGAGCTGTCCTAGTGGTTATGTCCCTGTGATTGAAGAAACCCCGAAGGGAAGCAATTTCTACACCGTAGAGATTGTCAATGTTACTGGAGAATATCTTTCTACTCAAATTCCCATGCCACCCATCTTTAAAATTCTTGCAACTACGATACTAAGAATGAGCCAGGCTTTGGGTAGGGAAAGAATTCCGATGGTATGATTGAGCCTTTGAGCATCCCTGGATAGTTGTCCAGGCATGGACTAGGGTGTGTGGCCCAAAAGGACAAAGCAAGCATCGAAGAGAAAAAGAAATTGGGACTGCCTAAGCCACTCCCTCACTTATATCAGTTATTCCCGATGCGTATTAGTCCTCTAAGCGAAGGATTAGAGGATGCAATTGGAAAGATGTTTGAGGAATGTGATGCTACAACAGATGAAATCTCCAAAGAATCTGTGATTAGGGATGCCAAGCCCGGAAAAAAGCTGCAGAATTGGGATGCAACTCCCCTTGTGACTCTCCGCTCGGCTGGGTAGATAAAGACTTTGTTTTATGAAAAATCGGTGATGGTCCGAATGAGGCTCTGTGACCCACCCTTTATGATTTAATGCTCCTAGTACTATTTATAGCTTTCCAGAAGGCATGAACCTGCACTCATGTGGGTTGTAGCCATAGTTTGTGAATATTTTCAAAATTTCAATGAAAGCCTCCTTATTTCGAAAACATTTACAGTTCAAAATTATTTTTGTTTACTTGTTATTGTCTAACCCATTTTGGTTTGGTTATGGTAATAATAAGTTAAAACATGCCACTGTCATGTCATGTCAAGAGCTTAACAAACAAACCAAGCCAGATGATGATGATTTCGAGGAGTATGTTGAAGATATCATGGTCCTTGAACGAACGACCAAGAAATCTAAGAACTTTGAAGGCCAGGAAAAGCCCCACCTAAAGGAGTTTGAGGTTGTCAATCTGGGAGGCAATGGTCAAGTTAAAGAAATCAACGTCAATGTTCATTTGTCAAAAGCACAAAAGAAAGAACTTATCAGTCTGCTCAAGCCATACACCAACATCTTTGACTGGTCTTACAATAATGGGATGAGAATGAGCATGAACATCATCTCTCAAAATTTATTGGTCAATCTAGAATTCAATTCAGGGAATGGACAGTTGATCCTTCCCTCTCATGAGACAAAGAAAAGTTCGCACCAAATTGGCAAGGACTGTACATTGTCCAAAAAGTGCTATCTAGAGGAGCCTTGATTTTGTCCGAGATGGATGATCAAGTATGGCCCAAGCCTATATCAACTCTGATGCTACAAAGGGATACTACGCCTGAAGATGATTTCTTTCCCTATAATCGCATTTTCTAATTGTAATCATTTTGCACTTAGAAAAAATATTAAAAATTCCCTATCCTTTTTTACGAACTATGTTTGACCTAAATTCTCAAGAATGAGATACGTAAGCGGCCTGTGTCAGCTTCGGTCAATCCCTTAGGAAAATCTTTCTTTCCCCTTCCTATCTTGAACTACGTGTAACCTGAATTCTCATAAATGAGATACGTAGGTGGCCTTTGTCGGCCTCGGTCATCCCTTTAATTATTTTTATTATTCTACACTACAAGTGTGGGAACTACGTTTGACCTGAATCCAGCCTCAACGGGATACATAGGCGCCATAACGGTTCGGTCATATCATCCAGGAAATGGAAACTGGGGCAGAATTTTCGAGAAAGGAATCATAAAATTTAGAAGACAAAGATTGTCCTCCAAGCAAATTAGAATATAGAATGGGCCGAAGAGCAACAGAAACAAATATCGAGAAAGAATCTCGTAATCCCCATAAAGTCTAAAGTCTCTTTCCAATAGAGTGAGATCCATCGTAAAACCTTTAACTGGGGCAGAAATTTTGAGTAAAACCTCAAAATTTCCACCAGGATTCATTCAAGAGTTCAAAATTAAACTTCGAAGAGTTCCCCAACACCAAGGGATCAGAATCTACTTCAAAAATCCCCAGTTATAACATAATTAGAGCGGGATTAATCCCCAGCTATGACACATTTTTGAAAAAATATTTCGAACTCCCCAGCTAGGATGATGAAAGATCTCCAGAGTCCGCTAGCGGTGTGCCAAAAATGTCAAGGCCTCGAGTAAAGGACATTCATTGATCTAGCACATGACATGACGGGCAGAGACTTTTTCAAACTATCCTTTTTTCAAAATCTTTGTTTTCCAAAGAACCTGTTTGAAAGATCTTTACAACAGATCAGTTTTACTCCTTTATAATTTGACTTTGTCATATGTCTAACATGACCCGGGGAGTCAAGGAAGATGAGTACGCGATAGTTAAAAGCATCCAAAGAGGACAAAGCAAGGAGAAGAAGATCGAATGAGTTCAACACAGATCAGTTTCACCAAAAACTAACAATTTTTTTGTGGATGCAGGTTGTCCTAAAAAGAATGTTAGAAATCAATCCCTTGTTATCCAACGCATTCAAAGAAATGCAACAAGGCCAGATGCCATAAAATTTGGTGAGAAAAGCCAAAACAGCGGGAAGAGCCAAAAGAGGCAAAAGCTTCTGGAACGGACAAATTATCTCATAGTTCACAAGAACTACCGGATAAAGAGAGATTGACAACATCCTTGAGTCCCCAAGCAGACCATGACATTTTTGGTCAACTTCAATTAGAACACCAAATGAGATATCGGCGACATTCTCCGCTAATCCCCAGCAGGTCAAAATCACCACGAACAGACGACCTTTGAAAATGGTACTTATGGCTATCCCCAGAAATGGGCACGACCATTTCATTCACATTTGAAATAAAAGTTATTTTGTATAGCTTCATAGACGTTGTCTTTGAAGTTTTTTCAAGTTTGACTGTGGTCGCTAGTAAAAGCGATGTTGTGTCTACTAATCGTTTGACTTGAGCACAAGTACTCGCAAAAGAGTCAACATGACAACATAAAAACCGAAGGTGATATTTTCTGCAACTGCTACGCATTTCATTGCACGATCATCCACATCATTATCATATTTGCATGTCGAGAGGACCATATCATATTTGCATGTCAAGAAGACCATGTCAAAAGGACTATATCGTATTTGCATGTCAAGAGGAGCATGCCAAGAGGGCCATATAATATTTGCATGTCAAGAGGACCATGTTGAGAGGACCATGTCAAGAGGATCATGTCAAGAGGACTATCATCATCATCATTAAATACTGCAGATACATTTCCTACGAGTATCATGTCCCTCTACCAGCCAGTTTCACAGAGGATGACATTCAGAGGCGTCCTTAAGTCGCATTGGCTATGTGGGATCAATCCAAGAGCATATCTATATCCAATATCGCGCGAGATGACAGAGTCTAACATTGAGGATATTTTCATTTGCATATTTATACTGCATATAGTTATGCTTCCTTATTATTATGCCAAGTCTGGCATTCAGCATATTTATATCCGATATCGCGTGAGATGGAGGAGTCTAATGTTGAGGATGTATTTGCTTCCTTATTATTATGCCAAGACTGGTATTCAGCATATTTATATCCGATATCACGTGAGATGGAGGAGTCTGACATTGATGATGTATTTGCTTCTTATTATTATGCCAAGACTGGCATTCAGCATATTTATATATGATATCGCGTGAGACGGAGGAGTCTAACGTTGAGAATATATTTGTTTCCTTATTATTATGCCAAGCCTGACATATTTATATCTGATATCATGTGATATGGAGGAGTCTAATGTTGAGGATATTATTATTATTATGTCAAATCTGGCATCCAGCATATTTATATTCAACATCGCGTGAGACGGTGGAGTCTAACATTGAGGGTATATTTGCTCCTTTATTATGCCAAGTCTGGCATTCAGAGTATTTACATCCGATATCGGGTGAGACGGAGGAGTCTGACATTGAGGATGTATTTTCTTCCTTATTAATATGCCAAGCCTGGCATATATATATCTGATATCACGTGAGATGGAGGAGTCGAACATTGAGGATATATTTGCTTCATTATTATTACTATGCCAAGTCTGACATATTTATATCTGATATCATGTGAGACAGCAGAGTCTAACGTTGAAGATATTATCATTATTATTATGCTAAGTCGGGCATCCA
This sequence comes from Jaltomata sinuosa, assembly GCA_003996215.1. NCBI lineage: Eukaryota > Viridiplantae > Streptophyta > Magnoliopsida > Solanales > Solanaceae > Jaltomata > Jaltomata sinuosa. The sequence goes on from QJPP01000447.1 coordinate 109,582, forward strand.
GCATATTTATATCCGATATTGCATGAGATAGCGGAGTCTAACGTTGTGGATATTTATGCACCCTTATTTATTTGAGACAATGAAGTCTCACGCTAAAGTATGCGTATACATTCAAAAGAATCAATCACCAGAAGATGTAGCTATATTTGATCGTGTGGCAAAGGCCTTGTCACCCCTGATAATCAAATATTGCTTGTCATCGAGGTCAAAAGCATATAGTCTGAGGGATGTCTGTAGGATTCCATTCAAATCGGACGATAAACCAGATCTCCCAAAATTGGAAGGCCAAAGGTCATCTGTAAGCCACAAACAATGTCTGAAATTGGATAGTGTGCAAAATTGCCCAAAACTTTACAGACTAAGAGTTATCTGTAAGACACAACAATATCTAAAATCAGATAGTATGCAAGATCATCTGAAGATTGAAAGTTCAAGGGTAATGCATAAGTTGCGATAATATCCGCAATTGGATAAAGTGCAAGACTACTAAAAAATTGATAGTTCAAGGATTATCTATAAGCCACGACATATCCACGTTGATATTGTGCAGGACTACCCAAAGGCTACTAATTCAAGGGATATCTATAAGTCGTGTTATATCCAAGATCGTATAAAAGTGTTGGATTACCCAAAAACTGGCAATTCGAAGGACATCTATAAGCCACCTCTATCCAAAGTCGGATGATGTGCAAGATTACTCGAAGTTGACAAGTTAAAGGAATTTGTAAGCCGCCTCTATCCAAAGTCGGATGATATGCTAGATGACCCAAAGCCTGACAATTCAGGGAATATCTGATAGTCGCGTCGATACGGATGATGCACAAGATTTACCCTAAAGGCATATGCAAAGATTACTATCAATAGCCACGAAGGCTATCACGTTCAAGAGAACGCCGCAAACGATTACAAAGACTGTTACATTGCAAACAACCATGAAGGTCGTCATACTCAAAAACTGCCACAAAGGCAATCCTATCTGATAGCTATGAAGGCTATCACATTCTCGTCATAAAAGTTGCTATTTCCTAAGACAAAGATAGGAAAGGACAACATCTGCTTCAAAAGAGAAAATGGGAAAAATGAGGTACAAAGCTATATTTCTCTATTGAATTACTTTATTACTAACAATTTTATTTCAAAATATTGCCGAGATAATTCAAGATGATGAAAATCTCAAATCAGAATGATAGGTACAAAGTGCGTCAAAAGGACGTCATAACACGGGATTCGAACATAATCCCAGGGTGAGGTATGGCAAAGAAACTACCTCTCCAAATAGAATTATGTTATTACTAACCATTTTGTTTTGAGATGTTGTCGAGAGAATCTGAGAAGGATTAAATTCTCAAGGCAAAACCACAGGTGCGAACTACACCAAAAAGGATGCATCACAATGTGGAACTTTTTCGTAGCAGCGAACTGGGGCATAGTCCGAAGAGGGATATCAAACTCTTTGGACGCGAGCTGAGGAACGACTTTCCACCGCCATCAAACCACACCCCTGTCAGAAGGTATGTGGGTATTTCCTATCTTTGGGGTCTTAGTTTCGCATCTAGGGCATTTTTTGAACTCACGCTGGAACCAATATTCCTTCTTTTCAAATCTGGATGACGATACACCTCGAGCTTTGGAAATTATATCCAGGTAAAATCTTACTTATGGATGTGAAGTGCACCACATTCATAGTTGAGAGGTTACAAACCTATTTTCTATAGCTCAAATTATTCATCACTCATCCCTAGCCAAAGGTTGTCTTAACATAAAGATTACCTTTTCTACCGATTGAGTCGAACTACAAGCAGCCTGATTCTCGGAGTCTTGGGATATGTAGGCAGGCTCTATGTTGAAAACTCGACTGCATTCCAAACTCTCCCCCCCCCAATCCTCTTAATCCCCAGCTTTCTGGTCTTTCGTACTCTGAGACCAGAATAGTTTGGAATTCTTTCAAAATTGTGCGTAAAATCAAGCATCTCGAACTACAAGTGGCCTGAATTCTCATGTAACCTGAGATATGTAGGAAACTTGATACCGGAGTTCATCCATGATTCCTTGAAATTCATGCTAAATCACTTTTCGAAGATGGATTTGTGGTCAGATAAAATTGAGAACGTCAATTCCCTTTGCCTAGGGTTCCTTACATCTACCCTACCCAAAGGGAGGGGCAGTTGTTGCCACCCAATTTTTACCCTCCACATTACGAATTAATCTTGAGCCTTTGAATTTTTAAAATAATTTTTGAAATAGTTGTTTTTGTAAAAAAGGATAAAATACCACCGACTTCAAGGACGCATTGGTCACCACCATTCGGGGTGTCCAAGTGAGCTTCAACCCCGAGATCATCAATTCAATGTACAACCTTCTGAATGTTGATAATAAGGTTTATATTACAAAAGCAAAAGCAGACGGACACCAGTGGTTGGTTGACAAGGTGCACGATGGGGTGACTCCGAATTGGTTGACTTTGCAAAAGAGGGTTGATTCACATGAGTTCACTGCAGAAGCCAAATTTTGGCTTTCGATTATCTGTGCGAGGATCGTATCATCCTCTCATGACACTGATGTGACCCCTGACCGAGCATTGATGGTTGCAGCCCTTATTGATGGCATAGATGTGAATGTTGGGCTCCCCAAACTTGAACTATTGCTTGTCCTCAAGCAACTAAGAATTCTAACTCAAGAGGCACACAACACAAGTTCAATGACAATGCCATAAGCCAAGGAAAGCCTATTTCAAGCACCAAGCATGAACTTCGGTTGGTACTAATGATTAGTCAATCACACGATAACTTAATCTAAGATTCTCCTCTATTCAAAACACAATTCAAGGATGCAATGGAACTATAAGAACAACTAGGTGACAACAACCAATCTTCAAGATGTGACTCAAACCACTAGCTTACCAAACATGCTCTTTTGACTCATTTTTTGGAGTTTATCAATGTCACCAACTATCCTAATTCCCATGACCTCACAAGAACAAAAGTCCCAAAAACACATTTTTATGTACAAAGACAATCACAAGGGACAAATATAAAAACACTCACACTCACAAGGAAGTTCAAGTGCTAACAAGTATCAACCATAGGCTTGCCCTTATTTTCATTTGCCACTAGCTCAAGAACAATCGGTTGCAGATCTCAAAGGGCTTTTCTAAGATTGTAATGTAGGCTCAGGGAAGGGTAGGATTCACATTTGGATTCAAGTGACTACATCCTCCTCAAACTCTACACAACTTTTCAATTCAAAACCAAGGCCATTCCTTTCATTTTCATTCAACACGCGGCACCATTTCACTTCTTTTTATTTGAAGCCCCAATTATTATCATTTTCTTCACCTTGGAGGATTTTCTTTCTTTCTTTTCCTCTTTGCTTTTCATTTTGCTTTCTTTCTTCCTTCTTTTTGGCGATTCTTATTAAGCAACAAACCATGATTTACTCATTTAGCACTCCTCTAAGGCACCTTTATCAACCTCCAAACTTAGGCTTTTAGCCTCGATTTCACACTTGTGGAGTTCAAGGAGGGAGGGGTTCAAGAGAGGGATTCATTGTCAAAATAGTTCAAGGCTTGTAACGAGGTTGCCAAAGAAGAGGTGTTAGGATCAAGAGGGGTGACTAATGATTCAATTTAAGTGCAATGGTGGCTTTTAAGGCTAAGTAGGCTTCAATAATCACAAAGAAGTCTAAGATCCTTTCTCCAACCAAGAGTAATCAAGACTAGCATTAACGACTAACCAGGCAAGTTCTAGTTAACACAAGCAAGCACAAGAATTATTCAACTAAACCTCACCATACATGGCATGCAAATCATTCAAGAAGGATAGATTTTACTTCTTAAACAAGAACAAAGAGGAGCCAATCTATATTATCACCGCTAATGAGCTAAGAGTCACAAAAAGATCAAAGGGGTTGTCACAAACATCATTCTTCGCCATGCATTTTTCATAAAATTTTTGAAAGGGTATGCTTATTTCACTTAGCATGCAAGACTACTTCATTAGTACCAAACAAGTCAATCACAACCAAAACCTCAAAAGATGATTATTTACCCTTAAGAATGACGTCACTCAGTCCGTCATTGGGCAAATTCATCTATCTAAATTGGTATGGCTACACAATGTGGATTAATCCAACCATCACAATCAACAGGCAAATGCAATTCGCACATGTCAAAGAGTGGGTTGCACTTGCAATGCACAGGCCAAATAGTGGGCATGTGCGAAGCTCGTGCACTGCGCATGTTGACATGTGTGATTCTGTGTTCCTAGCTCTGACAAGTTCTAATTAGCCTAATGGGTACTCAGACTTCCCATGGCTCACAACAACAAACACATCAACTACAAAATAACAAAATAAGCTAAAAAGAAAACTAACTAGCAAAACCATCAACTTCTTCCACAGCAACACTAATGCCCGACAAGGGCATAAATCCACAAAACACACCCGATAAGGGCACACAAATATCTAAACAAACAAAACAAGCTCGACAAGGGCACAATAATATAAAAAATGACAAAATAAGCCCGACGAGGGCACAATAATATCCAAAAGTAAAGCAAGCTAAGCTAGATAGAGTGCGGTCCAACACGCCACCCCCAACTAAGATAGGGCAGTGCCCTCACTTCATCAAAATAAGAAATAAGTTTGAAGGGACTCCCTGAGGTGTATCAATTTGAACTGGAGGAAGAGGTAAACTCAAGTATCTCCTCATCCTTATCATCATCATCCTCGGGTTTACCCGATCCACAGAAGGACTTCAACCTATCCATCATCTTGTTCAAGAACTTTCTCTTCTTCTTCTCATGCTCGCTCAACTTCCTTTGGCGCTTTTCAACCTGTCCTTGCCTACGGCTCATGTGCTCTAAGCAGGTATTCATTGCACTCAGTCGCCCATTGATTAACTTCTTCTTAGTGGCCACTTTGGTAAGAGATGGAGGGGACTCACAACCTACGGGTGTGTCGGCTCCAGCTGAGCCAGTAGAGAATCCAGCCAATAACTGCTGAACATGTGCATCCACTCCCTGAATCTAACTAGAGAGGTGGCACATGAGATAGGGCCCAAACTGTAGTGGTACCACAGGATAAGATGATCCATATGCAACGGTGGAAGGACCAGTGGGCTCAGTCGAAGACTCGGGAAACTGTCTAAAAGATGGAGAAGTTATATCAATCTTTCTCTTCTTCTACTTTGCTTCTGGGGACCTTTTTAACAGCGGATGGATCATTGTTGCTGGCTTCTTATCAATGTCATTCGGGTGTTTCAACACCCCTGCATCATAGCACAACTGGGTTACCAATAAGGGGAAGAAAAGGCTTTTCGACCTTCACATAGCTACCTCCTCAATCTGAGCCATAATATGGATCCCAATATTCACATCTATGCCATCAATAAGGGCTACAACCATCAATGATCGGTCAGGGGTCACATCAGTGTCATGAGAGGATGGTACAATCCTCACACAGATAATAGAAAACCAAGATTTGGCTTCTATAGTGAACTCATATGAATCAACCCCCTTTTGCAAATTCAACCAATACGGAGTCACCCCATCGTGCAACTTGTCAACCAACCACTGGTGTCCATCTGCTTTTGCTTTTGCAATATAAACCTCATTATCAGCATCCGAAAGGTTGTAAATTGCATTGATGATCACGGGGTTGAAGCTCACTTAGACACCCTGAACGGTGGTGACCAATGTGTCCTTGAAGTCGGTGGTCGAAGCATTGGCATAGAACTCTGTGACCACTATGTGATTTGCCTTGATAGATGGGGGGCAAAGCACATCCACTTATGCTCCACCAATATCTTATAGAATGACAGCATTTTACCTTCAACTTTGTCTAAGTTGATTCCTTTCTCCCTAACAAAGGGCTTGGATAAGAGCTCATCATACGGACGCTCACATGATGCCGATAGAAATCTGTCCTGATCATAATTCTCCTCCATTTCCACATCCGAAACATGTTCAACTTCATTGTCACTACCGTTGGAGGCCTTTTTTTATCAAAGTACCTACAAAACAAACCATGTTAAAAGTTATTTGGGACAATTGAAACAATGTATTATGAAGCACTTAGGCCAAAGAAATAGCTGAAAGAAACTCCGAGGTGGACTGTGCGGATCTACTATTTTGGCACTGCCAGGCATTCCTTCTTCACGTACGTGGCCATATGGCTGCGTTCAGAAGAGGAATTTTATTTTTCAAAAAAATTCTCCTTCGCCAATGCGGCCAGGTGACCGTAAACGCGAACGTCATCAGGTTTGTCCAGATCAATGCCTTTTTGAGGCATTTTCTCAAACACTTGGTAGGCACAATTCATTTAAGCAATTTATGCTCATTAGGCTTATGCTAATCACCTCATTCTTGCACTCTTGCACACACTTCACCCACCTCGATTAAAAGTTACCCAATAGTGTACTCAGGAAGTTAAATTCTGAAATCACCATTTTAACCTTTGATAACACAAAGAGTGGAAAAGGAGTAGAATTTATGACAATATTTAGAGCGGATGAGTCTCATACCTAATGGATTGCACTTGTGAAACAATGAATGGAAGAACTTGATCGAATTATTATGTGCCAAAGGAGAGGAGTACTTTTGTTTTGAGAAGCAAAAATGTTCTAAGCCTTCTGATTTGTGAACGCTTTTAACTTACGTAAAACTAACTGGAAGAATTGCGTACGCGGGAAGTCTAGTGCATTTGCGATAGCCTGATGTTTGACTGGCCTTCGTGTTCATGGCCGGTCCACCGCATTAGCGAAGAAGACTCGTTGGACCAGATTTTCATATTTTTCTGCAGATTACTATTTGTGATGTGCGACATCAGGTGCGATAGGAACTTTGTGAGGTAAGAAATGCACCAATTCTGCACATGCCAAGATTTTTTATCAGTTCACTATTTGCTTGTGCAATGGCATGTGCGATGGGCACGCTTCCAGGTGCGAAAAGCATGTTTTTCAGAGGTATTTTGGGTGCTTCTCAACACTTGGTTCCTCTTCTCATTCCTTTGGACACCTAAAGATAGACCAAAAAAAAAGTGATGTAAAGCATAAAAATGATCGATTGCCTCCCATCAAGCGCACAATTTAACATCGCAGTGCGATGCAAGCTACCTCACCACTTGGATCTCCACTTCAAAGATTTGAACCTTCGACCCAAACTTAAATTGAACTTCCGGTGATAATACTGGGGTGAAGGTTTGAGCATGAGAAGGTCATTCTCTTGATTTCGCATTTTGCACTTTTTAGCCTTCATGCGAGGAAGGTTTCTTTGCCTTCTTTCCATGACAAACCTAAAACCGGATAAACCTTCATCCATCCTCCTTCCAAGGTCTTCCAAAATCTTGATTACTTTGACTTTTGTCCATTCAATCAAACTTAAGGTCGAAAAATGGTTGGAGGGGGATTCGGGTGTCTCAACCTTCAAGCTTGCCTCATTCATAACATCCTCACTTTGAGATGCCATGGAATCATTCAACACAACAAAAATAAAAAAGATAAAAACAACTATTCACAAATTTGAACTAGAGTAAGTAAACTCAAATTCTAAACTAACTCAATATGCCAAATTGTTCCCCGGTAACAGCGCCATTTTTGATAACGCTCAAATACACTCTCCAATGGAGGTGATTGCGATCATCAGAGCAAAACACATTTATATTCCTAACAGATGTTGGGGTCGTACCCACAGAGAACAATGTAGTTGCAATCGAGCTAATAAAGAATAAGAGCAACTTATTGGAGTTCAATGAACAAAAAGGGAAAAGATATCTATAAGAGGGGTTTTAACTAAAACTAAAGATAAAAGAAAATCAAATAAAAGATAGATTGATCAATAGCTTTCAGCTTGCTTTCGTCAAGCAAGGACAACAAGGGAGACTTGGGAATGGGAATTCGATTCACAAGAATTGCACCCAATTAATACTTAGGTATTCTTGGTCATAGGTATACCTAACCGTCTCTCAACCGATCGAGCATATATCTCGTGTGTTCTTTCGAACCACCAAGAGTGAGCAATAACCAACCAAATCAACTTGGGTGAGTTGGCTATATCTAGCTCCAACTTTTAGAAGGGGGTTTCTGGCGAATTGAGCTATCTCTAGCCTCAATCTAGGATGGAATCCCAAATCCCTACTATTGAATCTCCTCAAATTTTGGGTAATCCTTTCTCAAGCAAAAACCCAAATTTGAAAGCTAAGTCAATGTTTGCAACCATTAACTATAAATTCAAGCATGGAGGATTCAATAGACCCAAATAATTAACCAAAAGCAAAATCTATATATGAATCAAATATCTAACAAGTATTATCTCTAATACAAAACCCAAATCTCAAATCAACAATTACACCAATAAAATATCAATTAAGAACAAGAGTTGAAGAATGGAAACTAAGGATTTTACAATAAAGAGCATCCAAATCTTCACTCCTATGGTGTTGGTTGATGAACCTTCTCTCCATGCTTTTCCAAAAGTTGTGAGAATATTCAAAGAATAGCCAAAGATGCCTCCCAAAATGGCTGAGAAGTCTCTTATATAGATTGGGGTTTCCACAAAGGTGAAATTCTGAAACTGTCCAGGTACCTCCGCTTTCCTTCTTCGCCTATGCAGAAGGTTTGCCGCGTACGCGAAGTGTCTTTGTCTGGTTGACCTTTGTGTACGCGTTCAGTGCATCACATTCGTGGAGCTTTTCTTTAGTTGACCTCACGTTCGTGTGTGGGGCACCGCATTCGCGAAGGCCTATGCCGCTGCCAGTCACTTGTTTCTCCGAATAGCTTCCTTTTGACTTATTTTCATGCGAATTCTTCCCGAATACTTCTAAAACACAGAGACCTGGAAAATAGAAGTAATCCATTTCATTTACACTATTTTCCCACTTAATATTAGCAAAAGTATAAGATTAAGATCTCAATAAGTAGGTAGAATACCAACTTATTACCTATCGAGGAACCTCTAAAGACCTTCATTCTAATAGGCTGACATATCCAAAGAATTACATATGGATTCAATATGTTGTGTACTACATGTGGAAAACTAGGACATAATGATAAAAATTTCCCTAAACAAATAACGATCTCTGATAAATCAAGCGAGAACCATCGAACCAGCCTAGGAGAAAGTAACCAAAATATGGATGAAATAGTCAAAAAGATGAATCAATGGACAATAGTTTCACACCAATGAAGGAAGAAATCTTTCAACTGATACATGGATATCGAGGCAAATTGGAGATATCGGAAAAGAACGGAGGGTCCCCAAAATTGACAAAGAGCATACCACAGAGGGAAACTAACTTACCAGGTAAAACTCACTATAAACTAGAGTACAAACAAAGAACCTCTATACAAAACAATGATCAGTATTACTCAGAAGATAATAGAAATCCAAACACTTCGCCAATATTAGTCACTGACACTTCATTAAATGAAAAACCATCTTTAACAGCTAGCAAAAGTGTAGGAAAAGATCTGTCTTTCCTCTAAAATCAGCAAAGCACCTTTAGTCCGCAGGGTAATTACCTAGAACTAAATAACGCTCAGGAAGAAAAGTATTATACAAACAAATCATAAGCCCATAAAGAAATTTATTGTAAAGAGGCAAATCCCAGACATATTAATGATAAAAGGAGCCCAATATCTGGGATGATAAATAGCACACCACAAAACCTCATTAATTGTCCAGGAGTTACTACAAAAGACCCAAAACCAACTCAAGAGAAACTCAATCATTACGTAAAAACCATAGAGGAAAAAACACAAGCCATGGACATTGAGTCCACCGCCACTGAGGAAGAAGTACCTCCATCATTAAATATGAAGGGATCTTTGTTCAGAATAGAGAGCAACCTACACCTACAAAACAAGTTTAATCTTCTCCAAGATCCTTATAGTACACATCAAGGTGAAAACCAAATGATAGGAGATCAAAATCACATTAATGAATTGGATCAATTAATACACTGAGGGGAGGGAAATCCATTGGATTATCCCTCAAACCAGGTAATCCCTTAAAAAGAACTCTTTTAATAAATGTGGAACTCAGTTCAAACAACACTCACAACTTAACAAACTTGAAAAATTCAAAAAAGAAAAAAAAGGATGCCAAGGCTACCAGTGAACCACCACAGGAGGTTGCAACGCACAAAGAGGAATGTATAGGTGAGGGAACCATATCACAACAACAGAACCCATGTTCGAGAAGTACACCCACCCCAGCCGCTGATTTACTCCACAACCCCATTACCAATGAATCATATTCCCTAGTCTTGGCTGGAATATGGTCTAAGGGGGCGCATGTTGAGCATAAGCTTACAGATCAATGGCCAGGATATGGTACTTCAGATAGACAACCCCCGTTATTTCTCTCAAATAATAACGAAGGGCTTGGGGCGGAATCGAATGAGAGATAAACAATGAGACAAATGAGAGCACTTAGACGAGTCAGCCAAAAAGAAAGACTTTTAAATGAAATTCTAAAAGTTCAGGTGATTTGCAAAAACTTGTCACACGTACGGTTCGGAGGCCGAGCCCCTCCCCAGCAGTAAGGGTGCGGCTTAGGTCAACTAACACAAAAAAGATACAGTTCACTCAACAATTGCCTTTGGGTTCTAATTTTCTTTCCCTATCCTATTGTCGAGACGAATGTGGCCATACCCAGATGACTATCGCATCAGCAAGACGACTTTCTAGTCAGATTCCAACCACCCTTGGCTAACCAACTCTCCTCAACAAGTACCAATGTATCCTCTATTTCCCATCCAAACTTGGAACCCTTTAAATGTAGCCAACTTGCTCAATATGAACCTACCACTCTTTCCAAGCCAACAATTACCACCAGTTCCAACCCAACTGTACCAGCAGAACCCAGACTGGGAGGTGAACTACCAGCTGAACCCACACAATATTGCGATGATGCCTACCCGGGTATCACGATCCAACCCGTCGTGAGTGGCACCCACCCAACCCCCGGATGAGCGAACCAATAGAGTTTAACCCTTGCCTAGACTAACAGCCTAAAACCAGCAAGCGAAAAGTAAACTAGCAATCAAAACAAATCAAAAACTAATCATAATCATTATCCTACGGAAAATCTCTCCTAGGAACTGAAAGTCATCGTACCAAACATCAATACCAAATATCTGAATACGGGGATGCAACCCCAAAAGATGAAAAAAGAAATAGTTTTAGGTCCAAAACAATGGACTGAAACTCTAAGGACAACCCAAGGTAGCTCGAAACAAGCAGCTCACCCTTGAAAGTCAGAATCGCCGGTGCTAAATGCGAGGTCGCGTCTGAGTCGCTTGTAGATTTCCTGTACTTACCAAAGATAAGCAAGTGCAGTATCAGTATACCACCACTGTGTATTGGTAGGATCATCAGCCAATTTTTAATTAAACAGCATATATAACAGTACAACATATGCAAGTAAATATATGGAAAATATGCAACAAGTATACAGGTCCTAGACTACAAGTCTCTACCTACCTTGTCCCAGCATGAAATCCATCTCTTATAGTTCTATGCCACGAACATGAGCCATTAACTATACTTTTCCATCTATCCCGGACCCATCCTGGAATCCCCTCTAGAAACATACCAAAAGTAATAATTCCACCCAGCCTAAACCAAGAACAACACAGCAGTTATACAAACTTCCTGGCCACTCAAGGACCACCAACAATAACACCTTTTAAAAGACAACCCGGTCCACTCACGGAACCAATATCAAGTATCACATTCAGTAAAACAACCCGGTACACACACATAACCAATATCAGCCAATGCAATATAATAATCAATGAACCAATGCAAGATGCAATAAAGTAAACCCGTACCAGGCGTGGTACCCATGCCAACCAAGTGTTATACCCGTACCAGGTGTGGTAACCGTGCCAACCATTTGTTATACCCATACCAGGAGTGGTACCCGAGCAAACCGAATGTCAACAAACAACAGTCAATATATGAACACACACAACTTGTAAAACCAACAAGTTAACACCATAAAATCACAGACTGTAAACAGGAAACTAGACATTCCACATAACTTCCCTAAGCAATGTAATGCATACAATCACTTAGACATGAGTACATGAATATACACATTCATAAAAAATCATAAGCCATCACCTACCTCGAAATGTTCCAAGCTCTATTCGACCCGAGCTTTCCTGTGTTCTGGATTCCTCTGTCCTTCTTGGTCTAAAAAAACACACAGTACATATAATTAACACATAAGGCCTGCACATTACCCGAATTATACCAAATCCCTAAATCCCAAGCCACCCATGATCATCCCACCCTTTTCCCAGGATTTCCCACTGTTAATTCTCCTATTTCTATCATTTTTATGGATAAAAGAGGGAATTAAACAACCTATGATCATAATAATGTACTTTAATCCATACCCAAGAACAATTATGCTTGAAATCCCCTTCCTTCCCCAAATTCCACCATCCCTAGGTTATTCTAACCTTTCCCAAATTCTCTCCTAGCAATTCTACTGCATAGGAAACGTAATACAAAGATTGAGGGACAAGAACCTTACCTTGGGGAAGAATTTTGACGGAAAAAAAAAAGAAAAATGCCTGGAATCGCCTAGCCCTTCTACCAAAATGAAATTGTGTAAAACTGAATATTTTGGGAGCTGTTTCTGCATTAAAATCCCATCGGCTCGCTATAGCGGTCCCTGCTCCACTATAACAATCTCGCTATAGCGGTAGGCTGCTGCTATAGTGGTCTTAAGTAGGTTGACCGCCCTTTGACCGCTGCCATAGCGGTAATTTCCACCGCTATAGAGGTGGCCGCTATCACGCGCAGTTGTGCCTATCATGGACAGAAGGTCCAGAAATTTCCTTGTTTTGGCCATTTTACAACAAACTTGCTTTCCCCGATAACCTGAAATAACCCTTTCACGTCAAACGCGATTTTGGGAGTTCTACCTACCCAAATGCGATTCTAAAAAGTCCCTAGGACTCCTTTATGTCTTGGCTACGTGGAAAACTAGCTCAAAGCATGACACAAAGACCAATCCTTATCCAGATTTCCCTAGACTCTACTTCGCTCCAAAACCAGCCGAGGCTAGCCTAGCCCAGAATTTCAAACCCCCAAATCCAGAGTTTTCTAACTCTAAAACTTGGCACGATTGGACTACTCATAATGATGGACCCGATCACTACAACAGATACCAATTTACCCATCATTCATCCCCGAACAATCAAACCCAAAATTACAGAAATAAAAGAAAGGAAGTGTAGTACCTGAATCCTAAAACAATCGAGGGTACTTGTCCCACATGTCCTTCTTAATTTTGAAAGTGGCTTATTCAACCAGGCGATGCTACCACTGAACCTTCACCATATCAATCACCTTTGTCCTCAACCTACGGACATCTCGAGCAAGAATCAAAACTGGTTCCTCTTCATAACGAAGGTCCTTATCAAAAACTATCTCATCCCACTTGATGATGTAATCCCCATCCCCATGGTATCGCTTTAGCATAGATACATGGAATACCGGATGGACGCTCGACAAACTAGGTGGCAGTGCTAACTTGTAATCCATTGGCTCCATAATTTCAAGAACTTCAAATGGATCGATAAACCGAGGGCTAAGCTTGCCCTTCTTACCAAACCACATAACCCCTTTCATTGGTGATACCTTTAACAATACTTGCTCACCAACCTGAAAGTCCATGTCCCGGACCTTGCGATCTGCATACTCCTTCTGCCTGCTTTGAGCAGCCAGCAACTTGGTATGTATGCCCCTTACCTTTTCCTGTGCTTCCTTCACTAAGTCTACATCCAGAGGCTTCACATTTCCTTCCTCAAACCACCCAACCGGTGATCTGCAGTTCCTCCCATACAAGGCCTCGAACGGTGCCATATCGATACTGCAGTGATAGCTATTGTTGTATGAGATTTCGCACAATGGTAGAAACTGGTCCTAATGACCCCTAAAGTCCATCATACATGCTCTCAGTATGTCCGCCAATACTTGGATCGTCCTTTCCGACTGACCATCAGTCTGAGGGTGGAAGGTTGTGCTAAAGGTGAGTTGTGTACCCAACTCTTCATATAACTTGCCCCAGAACTTAGAAGTAAACTGCGTACCCCTGTCTGAAATAATGGATAGTGGTACCCCATGCAGTCTCACAATTTCCTTCACGTATATCTTAGCCAATTGCTCAGAATTATAATCTACCCTGACCGAAATGAAATAAGCGGACTTGGTCAGCCTGACAACAATGACCCGAATTGAGTCATACTTCCCCAATGTCTTGGGAAGACCCACCACGAAGTCCATGGATATTCTTTCCCACTTTCACTTTGGAATTGGCATTCTCTGAAGTAGTCCTGCAGGTCTATGATGTTCATACTTTACCTGTTGGCAGTTCTGACATTTGGACACAAAGTCCGCTATGTCCCTTTTCATCCCGGGCCACCAGTAACGCTGCCTCAAGTTCTTGTACATTTTGGTCACACCCGGATGAATTGAGTACCGCGAACCATGAGCTTTTGCCAAGATTTTTTGTATCATATCATCCACCCGAGGAACACAAATCCTCTCTCTGAAATGCAACACTCCACCAGAGTCTAACATAACATCTCTGGACTCCCCGGATATTATCTTACCTCGCAACTTACCCAGTTTCAGATCCTTAAACTGTTTTTCCTTTATTTTCTCTATAACGGTGGCCTTGACCTCAATGCTGGCCAACAACCCACCTTGATCTAAAACACCAAAGTGCATGAACTTGGCCTCCAAAGCCTGAATCTCCTGAGCCAATAGTCGTTTGGACGCCCCCAAACAAGCCAAGCTACCCATGCAAATTTTCTGGCTTAATGCGTCTGCCACCACATTAGCCTTACCCGAATAGTACTGAATTGTCACATCATAATCCTTCAGTACTTCATCCACCTCCTCTGCCTCAGATTCAAATCCTTCTGAGTGAAAATGTGCTGCAGACTATGATGATCTGTGAATACCTCACATTTGACACCATAAAGGTAGTGTCTCAAGATTTTCAATGCAAAAACCACAGCTGCCAACTCTAAATTGTGAGTCAGATAATTCCTCTCATGACCTTCAACTGCCTGGATGCATAGGCTATCACATTCCTATCCTGCATCAATACAGCACCCAGACCTGAATGTGAAGCATCACAGAAAACAACAAAGTGTTTACCTTCAACCGGCAAGGACAAAATAGGGGTTGTGGTCAAAAGTGTCTTGAGCTTTTGGAAGCTCTCCTCGCACTTGTCGAACCACACGAATGGTACTTCCTTCTGTGTCAGCCTGGTCAGGTGAGTAGCAATAGAAGTAAAATTCTTAACAAACCTCTGGTAGTACCCCGCGAGACCAATAAAACTCCTCACCGCGATCACAGAGCTATGCCGAACCCAACTCTTTACTGCCTTAATTCTCTAGGGATCCACTATCATCCCCTTTTCTGACACTACATGCTCAAAGAATGCCACAGAAGTCAACTAAGACTCTCACTTAGTGAATTTTGCATAAAGCTTTTGGTGCCTCAAGATATCCAGCACAATACGAAGATTGTAACACCCCAGAAATCCTAAGATAATACCCAAACCTTTTTCCATGAGTCTAATGATCTTTTTCCTAGTGTGGTGAGTGCTTTGGATGCGAATCATGTTCATAAGAGACTCCTATAACCAAGATAAATTGAAAGCACCTCAACCAAATGAGTTTTCTTATGAGACTAAACAAGGGTCAACTTAATTGATTATTTCTCCTAAAATATGAAGAGTTAGGTAGCCTAGTACCCACTAAATTAAAGATTTTTTAGTCTTCTTTCCAACGCCACCAACCGCGCATTAATCCGAGTCCAAAGTAAAAAGTTATAGATATTTTACTGCAATGCTGCCAGGGATTACGGATGGGAATGACGAACCATCATTTGAAACGACGGTCCGTACTTTTGACCCGTCAAAACAGATCTGCAACTTAAAATTTCAGTTATAAAACAACGAATCTAGATGACGACCTATCATCAATTCTACGAGTCCGTCATGTTGACCCGTAGAATGCCTTCTGCGACTTGATTCCTTGGCCAAAACCACGGGTTAGAACCACGGGTCGTGGTTCAAACAACGGACCGTAATTCCTGAACCCGAGCTTTTTCCAGATTTTTCTTAATTAAGTCCAAGGGTAATTTTGTAATTTCCCACTCTTTTAGTTCCTATACTAAGTTGTTTTAAGCCTTTTTAGAAGGGTTTTTATTCCCACTTGGCCTAAGTTCTTTCCCATTCTTCCAACCAAGTTTCAAAATAAGAAAAAGGGAGTTTCCATCTCCTCAAGCTTCAAGTTAAGGTTTTCAAGCTCCATACCAAGAGATTAACTCCAAGTCTCCATTTCTCTTCACTTTGATTAAGGAAAGCTTCAAATAAGGAAAAGATCCTCCAAGCTCAAGTCTCCAAACTCCAAGTCAAGTCTCCTAGTTCATTTACATTCAAGTGGGTAATTTTATAGAAAGGTATGTGGGTCTTTAGCAATGGGTTTCTTCCACCCTTGTGCCCAAAATCCCCAACTCATGGATTTAAATTATGAAGTTATGAAACTAGGGTTTTGATCCAAAATTAGGGAAAGTTTATAAAATCAGTTTCTATATTTAAATTCATGGTTTCTTATTGATTATTCATGATTTGACTATGATTCTTTCATTGATTTTGAAAGCAAGCCCAAGCATGAAAATGGATTTCTAGCATGAACCCATGAATTACATGTTTTCAAGAGGAAATTAGCATGATTAGCTATTATGGCACTTATTAACTTTTGAAATTGCATGATGATTCTTTAAGTATGAATTTAGTATGAAAAGCATGTTTTGAGCTATGGCTAAGCTAATCCTTCAGATTATGACTTTGAATTTCATAGCATCAGATATGTCTTTTGCTTTTCAAAATAGCTTTCGCATTAGATATGTCATTGGTTTTACATAGCTTTGGCATTAGATATGTCATTGGTTTTTACTTAGCTTTGGCATCATATATGTCATTGGTTTTGAACAGCGTTGGCATCAGATATGTCATTGGTATTATATGAGCTATATGTATGTTTTTGGGAGTAGTACTAGCACCGTGTTATATGGGTGAGAGTACCCATGAGTCCCAAAACTACGTTGCCCCCGTAGGTTAAGTCCCGTGATGGGCATCAGTTTTAGGTGATCACGTTACAGTCATGCCTTTGTACCCCTGGCAAGATACATTGGGTCCTCTCGATGGGACGTATACATCAGATTCCATGTAGCTCACATGGTCTATGTCGGTTATAGAACCTGCCACAGAAATAGTTTATGCTTTAAAAATGTATTGACTCTTTGCTTTCAGATTTCAGACTTACTACTTATGATTATGTTTTTTTAGCTTATGATATTTCATTGAGTCATTACATTACAGATTTTACTATTACCACATGATTTCAGCTTCAAGGACAACTTAAACATGTTTTACCATAAGTTATGCATGATATCAGTTTTAAGCATGTTTTCAAGTATACTTTGTCGTGACTTATGCATATCTCACATACTTAGTACATTCCATAGTACTAAAGCATATTGCGTTGCATCCTTTTACGATGTAGATTCAGGTATCCCTTCACAGATACGTGACTAGAGTTTCCGGCCACTCCCAGTCAGCTTTTGTGATCCTCATAGTTCGAGGACTAGGCTTATTCTAACTTTTCTATGTTCCCTTTTTCTTTTCGGATTGTATAGTTAGTTGGGGTATTGTCCCTTCAACTCTTTATGCCAGTTTTAGAGGCTTTCAGACATAGTTGTATTTAGATAATCTTTGAGTCATATCTCCTTTTTGACTCCCTCTCAATGATTATGCTTCTTCTTTTGGATTCCTTATGATGCTTCTGCTATGTTTTCCTTCATGTTTACTTGAGAATGCTATGACCAAGGGATAGCTTGGGATCCTTATGGTCCCGAGTCACGTGTTACGTCTAGCGGGTAACCTCAGAGCGTTACAAACTTGGTATTAGAGCCTCAGGTTCAAGAGTCCTAGGATGTCTGAAAGCCGCATCGAGTAGAATCTCTTTCATGGGTGTGAAGCGCGCCAAACTTATGAAGGGGGGGCTATGAGATATTTTAGGAAAAACTTCACTTCTTCATGATTCACTATCATGCGGTAGAGTTTGACTCTACTTACCCTTCTAATTTGTTCCTTATGCATTCCAGCTAATGTCTCCACAAAGAAACCCCATGAGGAATGCTAATCCAACAACTCCAGATCATAAGGTTACGAATGTAGAATTTCGTGAAGCCATCTGTATGTTGGCTTAAGCCATGACAGCTCAGTTGAGAAAGAGAAACTAAAGAAGAGGAAGAGGAAGAAAAAGAAGACCAGAACATGGAACCAACCATCTTCTCAGCAGAGGTCATCCATACCAACCCCATCTTCAGTTAGCACACCTACCCTCGACTCTCACTCTTGTCACCATAAGGCTCTGAAGACCTTGAGGTACCCTCGTTGTAACAGTTATGGTAAGTTTCATTTGGGTGAGTGTCTTGCGGGCAAGGAGGGGTGTTTTAGGTATGGTCAGTTAGGCCATAGGATTAGGGATTGCCCCTCATCTAAGAGGAGCAACTATGATGTTCAGCTCCAAAACCAATCCCTTTCATTTCCTAGCCAGTCAGGTCAGAGTGCTCCTTCAAAAGTTAAACCAGGTACATCACTAGATTTCCTTCCTTTATGCATCCATAGTCCCTGGACCCCTATTCTTGTTTGGTTGTGAGTTTCTTGACCTGGAACTAAGTGGGGATATGAGGGTTGAGGCCTAGACTTTTAGGAGAAGGAGAGTCTTAGACTATAGAAGGAAGTGGGTATTTGTGCTAGATTCTGGAGTAGTGTATGTTTTGTTAGGGTAAAACGATCATAGCTCCTTTTAGAAGTTGGTTAGAGGTCCATAGACTTAGGAGGGTAGTATAAACCTAAGGGGGAGATGGTGGAATGTAGAATCAGTCAGATTTTAGAGGCTTAGGTAGCGATGCTTGTGGGTGTTTGAACAAAGTCAAGAGGGGAGGCAGAAGCTTATTTCCATCCTAGCGTCCTAAGTATACTTCTGCCATTATGATACCTTTTTGCATGCCTTGTGTATCAGCGCCATGGTCCTATTTCAGACTCATGCTCATGTTCAGATTCTAGAATGGCAAGTGATTGCTTCAGACAATGATTCTACCCTTACTCTGTGAGTCTATGAATCCCATCTTTATTCCCCGAGGTCTATTATTTATGTGAACTCATGTATCACAGTATGCTCAGTTATGTTTACTCATTTAGTCTTCAGAAGTACCTCAATGGCTAATCAAAGCATATTACGCCATTTATATGCTCAGACCTGATTCTTGAAATGATTCATGCTTATGATTTACTTATTCTAAAGCCCCTTGATCTTTGCCTTTGATGATGAGGGGTAGTGATCCCCACTAACTCATGTCTTACATGCCCAGTATGTGAAGTGCTCATGCCTATTGTGCTCAATTCCCCAAGCCTTACCTTGAGTGGCTTGATCACTCTAAGTGTAAGTTAAGATCGATCTGTAATCCTTCATTCGTGACGCTCCTGCTCCTTCTATTTTCTTTCAATGGTTCTGGTTTATGATGTTATAAGTGTTAGGGAGAAGGACTTATAGTATCCTAGTTGGGAGGTAGAAGATTCCTTTTCCTTGTTAGTGTACTTGTTCCACCTTGACTTCTAGGTGTGGGTGAATTATTAGGTATGGATTATTCATGCGAAATAGTTAGATGAGGAAGTTTAGTATGTCCTTCTGCAGAAGTTCTTGAATGTGTGATTCCTAGTTATGGTAGGAAAGAAGAGAAAGGTATTAAATAGGGTAGGCTACGAAACCATAGGGTGACCATAGTTATAAGCTTGAATATCGTGATGGGATAATTGTTTGCGCAAATAGTGACCCTTTGGTTAGGAGCCTTAGGTTAGTTAGTTGTTGTGATAAGAGGGAATACTATCCTTAGAAGATGTTCTAAATGCAAGAGACCTGGTTGAGATAGGTTTGAACATGGAGAATCTGGTAGTTAGACTCATACCTTAGTACCTTTATATGCGCTGTTGAGGTTGTTAGTTGCAAATGGTAGGAGTGGTATTCAGAAGAGAATAGTTTCCCTGTATATCTACTTCTCTTAGTTTGGTGTCCCTTTCGGTTAACTGTGAGTTCTAGAGTATGTTTGTTCTTTATGAGTTTTAGCTGAGTTCCTACTCTCATCCCAGATAAACTATCATGTTGGGTATTCAGTTCCTGTCCCATTAGTTGTTTTTACAGTCTCAGCATGCATACATATCTCATGAAACCAGCTCAATTTTTATTTCGATCAGAAGTCGGTTACCACGATAGTACTTTAGCTTTTAGAACTCAGTTAAAGGAACTACTAGGGAAGCAAAATCATCCATGAAGGCCAAGTACCCTCATCCTTTTCTTTTCGATACAGTTTCAGCTTAGGGAAGTAGTTCCACCCTTAGTATTTCCCTCCGATACTATTTCAGCAGTTTCTCTCATGATCCTAGCAAGTATCCATGTTATCCGGAGTTAGTTTTATCATCTTTTAAGTTGAAAAGTTCAGTTTTCATCTTTACTCCTTGGTTTCCATGTTTTGATGTTTGGTTGGGATGTTATCTCTCTAGTTTCCCTTGCTTAGTCTTCATTCGAGGACGAATGATCCCAAGAGGGGGATATTGTAACACTCTAGAAATCCTAAGCTAATACCCGAACCTTTTTCCATGAGTCTAATGATATTTTACCTAGTGTGGTGAGTGCTTTGGATGCGAATCATGTTCATAAGAGACTCATATAACCAAGATAAGTTGAAAGAACCTCAATCAAATGACTTTTCTTATTAGACTAAACTAGGGTCAACTTCAATCGATCATTTCTCCTAAAATATGAAGAGTTAGGTGTCCTAGTACCCACCAAATTAAAGATTTTTGAGTCTTCTTTCCAACTCCACCAACCGCGCATTAATCAAAGTCCGGAGTAAAAAGTTATAGATATTTTACTGCAGTGCTGCCAGAGATTACGGACGGGAATGACGAACTGTCGTTTGAAACGACGGTCCGTACTTTTGACCTGTCAAAACAGATCTGCAACTTAAAGTTTCAGTTTTAAAATGAAGAGTCCAGATGACCACCCATCATCCATTCTATGGGTCCATCCTGTTGACCCGTAGAATGCCTTTTGCGACTTGATTCCTTGGCCAAAACCACGGGTTAGAACCACGGGTCGTGGTTCAAATGATGGACCGTAGAACTGACCCGTGATTCCTGAACCCGACCTTTTTCCAGATTTTTCTTAATTAAGTCCAGGGGTAATTTTGTAATTTCCCACTCTTTTAACTCCTATACTAAATTGTTTTCAGCCTTTTTAGAAGGGTTTTTATCCCCACTTGGCCTAAGTTCTTTCCCATTCTTCCAACCAAGTTTCAAAAGAAGATAAAGGGAGTTTCCATCTCCTCAAGCTTCAAGTTAAAGGTTTCAAACTCCATACCAAGAGCTTCACTCCAAGTCTCTATTTCTCTTCACTTTGATTAAGGAAAGCTTCAAATAAGGAAAAGAACCTCCAAGCTCAAGTCTCCAAACTCCAAGTCAAGTCTCCTAGTTCTTTTCCATTCAAGTGGGTAATTTTCTAGCAAGGTATATGGGTCTTTAGCAATGGGTTTCTTCCACCCTTATGCCCAAAATCCCCAACTCATGAATTTGAATTATGAAGTTATGAAACTAGGGTTTTGAACCAAAATTGGGGAAAGTTTATAAAATCAGTTTCTATATTTAAATTCATGGTTTCTTATTGATTATTCATGATATGATTATGATTCTTTCATTGATTTTGAAAACCCAAGCATGAAAGTAGATTTCTAGCATGAACCCATGAATTTACATGTTTTCAAGAGGAAATTAGCATGATTAGCTATCATGGCACTTATGAACTTATGAAATTGCATGTATGATTCTTCAAGTATGAATTTCGTATGAAAATCATGTTTTGATCTATGGCTAAGCTAAACTTTCAGATTATGACTTTGAATTCCAAAGTATCAGATATGTCTTTTGATTTTCAAAATAGCTTTCGCATTAGATATGTCATTGGTTTTACATAGCTTTTGCATTAGATATGTCATTGGTTTTTACTTAGCTTTGGCATCAGATATGTCACTGGTTTTGAACAGCTTTGGCATCAGATATGTCAATGGTATTATATGAGCTCTATGTATGTTTTTGAGAGTAGTATTAGCACCGAGTTGGATGGGTGAGAGTACCCTTGAGTCCCAGAACTACGTTGCCCCCGTAGGTTAAGTCCCGTGCTGGGCATCAGTTTCAGGTG
The DNA here is from genome assembly GCA_003996215.1 of Jaltomata sinuosa. NCBI lineage: Eukaryota > Viridiplantae > Streptophyta > Magnoliopsida > Solanales > Solanaceae > Jaltomata > Jaltomata sinuosa. The sequence continues at coordinate 131,932 of QJPP01000447.1, forward strand.
ATCACATTACAGTTATGCCTTTGTACCCCTGGCAAGGTACATTGGGTTCTCTCGATGGGACGTATACATCGGATTCCATGTAGCTCACATGGTCTATGTCGGTTATAGAACCTCCCACAGAAATAGTTTATGCTTTAAAAATGTATTGACTCTTTGCTTTCAGAATTACTACTTATGATTATGTTTTCTTAGCTTATGATATTTCATTGAGTCATTACATTACAGATTTTACTATTACCACATGATTTCAGCTTCAAGGATAACTTAAACATGTTTTACCACAAGATATGCATGATATCAGTTTTAAGCATGTTTCAAGTATACTTTGTCATGACTTATGCATTTCTCACATACTTAGTACATTCCATAGTACTAACGCATATTGCGCTACATCGTTTTACGATGCAGATTCAGGTATCCCTTCACAGATACGTGGCTAGAGTTTCCGACCACTCCCAGTTAGCTTTGGTGAGTCCTAATAGTTTGAGGACTAGGCTTATTCTAACTTTTCTATGTTCCCTTTTTCTTTTCGGATTGTTGAGTTAGTTGGGGTATTGTCCCTGCAACTCTTTATGCTAGTTTTAGAGGCTTTCAAACATAGTTGTATTTAGATGATCTTTGAGTCATATCTCCTTTTCGACTCCCTATCTATGATTATGCTTCTTCTTTTGTATTCCTTATGATGCTTCTGCTATGTTTTCCTTCATGTTTACTTGAGAATGCTATGACCAAGGGTTAGCTTAGGATCCTTGTGGTCCCGAGTCTTGTGTTACATCTAGGGGGTAACCTCGGGGCGTGACAAAGATGATTAGCATTCTCCTCCCTACTCTTTGAGTAGATCAAGATGTCATCGATGAACACAATAACGAAAGAATCCAAGTAGGACTTACACACCCCATTCATCAAAATCATGAATGTTGCCGGTGCATTGGTCAAACCAAACGACATTACTAGAAACTCATAATGCCCATACCGAGTCTGAAAAGCAGTCTTCAGAATATCCTCAGGTCTAATCTTTAGTTGATGGTACCCCGACCTCAAGTTCATTTTTGAGAACACTGATGCACCCTGAAGCTGGTCAAACAAATCATCTATACAGGGAGGAGGGTACTTATTCCGGATGGTCACCTTGTTCAACTTCCTATAGTCTATGCACATCCGCATACTACCGTCCTTTTTTTTACAAATAAGACCGGAGCACCCCAAGGCGAAGCACTGGGACGTATAAATCCCTTATCTAGGAGTTCCTGCAGCTGAGTCTTAAGTTCCCTTAACTCTGTCGGAGCCATACGATACGGAGGAATGGAAATGGGACGAGTGCCTGGCTCCAAATCAATACAAAAATCTATGTCTCTGTCCAGAGGCATACCAGGCAAGTCTGCTGGAAACACCTCTAAAAATTCAGAAACCACTGGAACTGACTCAATAGGAAGAGACTCCATACTATCATCCCGGAGATGAGCCAAGAAGGCTAGACATCCCCTCCCCACTAGCTTCCTAGCTCGGACAAACAATATTATCTTAACTGGCTTAGGCCTGTACACACCTTCCCACTCTAGGCTATCCTTACCCGGAATTTTTAGAGCCACAGTCTTGGTGTTACAGTTCAACACAGCATGATAAGGATATAGCCAGGTCATACCCAAGATAATATCAAAATCAGCCATATTACCAAGTCTACCCAAGTATGTAACCCCACAAACATAACAGAACAGTCATGATATACATGAGTCACAACCACCGACTCTCCAACTGGGGTAGAAACATAGATGGGGGAATCAAGGATATCACAAGTAAAACCCAGCCCCAAAGCAAAACTCACAGACACATAAGAATATGTAGAACCTAGGTCAAATAATACCGAAGCCATTTTATCACAGACAAGAATAGTACCTTTGATCGCCGCATCTGAGGCTTCCACCTCAGTCCTCCCTGGAAAAGCATAGCAATGAGCCCGATCATCAATCCGGGCAACTTCCCAGGCCGGCTGCGCCGCACCTCTATCCGCGCTGCCATTCCCTCGGTCTCCCCGGCCTCCCTAAAAATTACCTCGCCCACCCTATGGATGACCCCTAGCATTACCGCCTCTGCCTGCCAGAACCACTACTTTAGTCTGTTGTTGACCCTAGTTACCTGTCTGCCTATGTGGACACTCCCTCTTAAAGTGTCCCAACTCACCACAATGGAAGCAACCACGGTCAAGAGTAGGTCTGCTAGCTGATGTATAGGATGCTCCCTGGCCTCTAGGAGCTGAAGACTGAGCTCCCTGACGACCACCTGTAGTAGCTGGCAGAGCTGACTGAATAGGATGGGTCGGATAAGCCTGCTGATGCTGGCCCCTGGAGTATGAACCACCATAGTTTCCCTCATTCCGGGGCTTTTTGGCTAAAGCCTTAGCCTTCCCTGCTTGCCTAACTCCCTCAATATTCTTCACATAATCCACCACATCATTAAAATCCTTTCCCGAAGAAGTTATATGCACCGACTGTACCTGCAGTTCACTATTCAGACCCTTAATAAACAACCGGACATGTTCCTCCTCGGAACCCAACATTTGTGTAGAAAAACAAGACAACGCATGGAACTTAGCCTCATAAGCTGAGACCGACATGCTACCCTGTTCCAAGTTTAGAAACTCATCCTTTTTTCGATCCCTCAAAGTACTGGGAACGTACTTCTCTAGAAATAACACGTGGAACTGCTCCCAAGTCAGTAGAAGTAGAATAGAAGACTGACACTCAACATGAGACCTCCACCACTGCTTGGCATCACCCTGCAGCTGAAAAGTGACAAACTCCACCCCATGCTGACGTCCAATACCCAACTTGTGCAACCTCTCATGGCAATCCAGGATGAACTCATAGGCATCCTCTTTGTCTGTACCCTGAAACATCGGAGGTTTCAACTTAAGGAACTTAGTCAGCATCTCATGCTCATTACCTGTCATCACTGGGCCTAGCATGGGCCTGAGGATATCATTTGTGCCCGAAGTGCGTCCATCCTTGGTGTTGTAGCAACCGCTGGCTGAGTATCCAAGGCCTGATTTGCATAAGCTGCGGGTATGGCTCCAGCACCAACCAACCCACTCAGAATATCCCACGCCTGCTTAAAAGCTTCCGGTGTCATAGTAGGAAGGCTTGCGCCCCTAACCAGTGTCGCTTCCTCTTGAGCCCTTTCATCCTCTACAACCACTTCTTCTACGTCCTCAGCCACCTAATCCTGAGGTGGGGAAGGGGTTACCTCGCGTGCAATAGTAGCTCGAGCTCCACCCATGGAGGGTGCGGCTCCATCTCGTCCCCTGCCCCTTCCCCTACCTCTTCTACGAACTGCCGGGCCCGCTTCTGGGACCGCTGGCCTTGCTCCATTATTCCTTGTAGTAACCATCTGCGGACAGAAAAGTGAAGAAAGTTAGATACCAATTTGTATCACCAGATACCTATTGGAATCGAGTTATAGCACGAAGAAAAGAAGGAAGAGATAGTTTTCCCTAAAGCCCCATAGCCTCTCGAAGAAAAGTATGGACGCCTCTGCACCATTCCGCAAGACTCTACTAGACCTGTTTGGTATAACGAGATCAACAACCTAGGCTCTGATACCATCTTTGTCACGACCCAATCCATTGTGAGTGGCACTCACCCAACCCCCGGATGAGCGAACCAATAGAGTTCAACCCTTGTCTAGACTAACAGCCTAAAACCAGCAAGCGAAAAGTAAACTAGCAATCAAAACAAATCAAAAACTAATCATAATCATTATCCTGCGGAAAATCCCTCCTCGAAACTGAAAGTCATCGTACCAAAATCAATACCAAATATCTGAATACGGGGATGCAATCCCAAAAGATAAAAATAGAAATAGTTTTAGGTCCAAAACAATGGACTGAAACTCTAAGGAACCCAAGGTAGCTCGAAACAAGCAGCTCACCCTTGAAAGTCAGAATCGTCGGTGCTAAATGTGAGGTCGTGTCTCAGTCCCTGGTAGATTTCTTGTACTCACCAAAGACAAGCAAGTGCAGTATCAGTGCACCACCATTGTGTACTGGTAGGATCATCATCCAGTTTTCAAGAAAACAGCATATATAACAGTACAACATATGCAAGTAAATATATGGAAAACATGCAACAAGTATACAGGTCCTAGACTACAAGTCTCTACCTACCTTGTCCCAGCATAAAATCCATCTCTTACAGTTCTATACCACGAATATGAGCCATTAACTATACTTTTCCGTCTAGCCCAGACCCACCCTGGAATCCCCTCTAGACACATACCAAAAGTAATGATTCCACCTGGCCTAAACCAAGACCAACACAACAGTTATACAAAGTTCCCCGTCACTCAAGGACCACCAACAATAGAAAATTTTAAAAGATAACCCGGTCCACTCACGGAACCAATATCAAGTATCACATTCAGTAAAACAACGCGGTCCACAAATGGAACCAATATCAGCCAATGCAATACAATAATCAATGAACCAATGCAAGATGCAATAAAGTAAACTCGTACCAGGCGTGGTACCCGTGCCAACCAAGTTTTATACCCATACCAGGCGTGGTACCCGTGCCAACCATTTGTTATACCCGTACCAGGCGTGGTACCAGAGCCAACCAAATGTCAACAAACCACAGTCAATATATGAACACACACAACTTGTAAAACCAACAAGGAAACACCATTCAATCACAGACTGTAAATAGGAACCTAGACATTCCACACAACTTACCTAAGAAATGTAATGCATACAATCACTTAGACATGAGTACATGAATATACACATTCACATAAAATCATAAGCCATCACCTACCTCGAAATGTTTCAATCTCTATTCGACTCGAGCTTTCCCGTGTTACAGATTCCTCTCTCGTTCTTGGTCTAAAAACAACACACAATACATATAATTAACACACAAGGCCTGCACATTACCCGAATTATACCAAATCCCCAAACCCCAGGCCACCCATGATCATCCCACCCTTTTCTCAGGATTTTCCACCGTTAATTCTCCTAGTTCTATCATATTTACGGATAAAACAGGGAATTAAACAACCTATGATCATAATAATGTACTTTAATCCATACCCAAGAACACACATGCTTGAAATCCCCATCCTTCCCCGAATTCCATCATCCCTGGGTTATTCTAACCTTTTTCCAAATTCCCTCCTAGCAATTCTACCGCATAGAAAACGTAATACAAAGATTGGGGGACAAAAACCTTACCTTGGGGAAGAATTTTGACGGAAAAAAAAAAAGAAAAACGCCTGGAATCGCATATCCCTTCTCCCAAAATGAAATTGTGAAAAATTGAATATTTTGGGAACTGTTTCTGCATTAAAATCCCGTCGGCCCGCTATAGCGGTCCCCGCTCTGCTATAGCGGTCTCTCTATAGCGGTAGGCTATCGTTATAGCGGTCTTAAGTAGGTTGATCGCCCTTTGACCGCCACTATAGCGGTAATTTCCACCGCTATCGCCGCGATTGTGCCCGTCACGGACAGAAGGTCCGGAAATTTCCAAGTTTTGACCATTTTACAACACATTTGCTTTCCCCGATAACCCGAAACAATCTATTCACGTCAAACGCGATTCCGGAAGTTTTACCTACCCAAATGCGATTCTGAAAAGTCCCCCGAACTCCTTTATGTCTTGGCTACATGGAAAACTAACTCGAAGCAAGACACAAAGACCAATCCTTATCCGGATTTCCCTAGATTCTACCTCGCTCCAAAATCGGCCAAGGCTAGCCTAGCCTAGAATTTCAAACTCCCAAATCTGGAGTTTCCTAACTCTAAAACTTGACATGATTGGACTACCCGTAACGACAGACCCGGTAGTTACACCGGGGGGATTACTACAACAACAATATGCAGGCTCAGGCACAGGTCCCTATCTTAGCGTAGAACCAGATGGATGTGGCACCAAGGGAACAAGTATTTATTCCAGTTCCACAAGCTTCTCAAAATCCAATAGCTCCACCAGACCCAAATCAACCTGCGAGGGAAGAAGGAGGATGAAGAGGTAGGCTGGGGAACAGACTACATAGTCCAATATAAAATGTTACGAACATCAAAAATGATAGTGTTCAAGGAAAGAAGAGAAAAAAGGTACATCTTACATTGCCCGCTGGAATTGAGGAAGTTCTCCATCACTATAAGGACCTACATTCCACCGCTAGGGATCTACAAGTATGCAATGGTAATGGTTCCAACACTCTTTGCAAACTATATGGAGAGCCAAGAAGGGAACCCGCCAATCAGGAACCCTAATATGACGGTCATAGTATGGAACTACAGGGTGCGGGAAATGAGGACTTCAGAAGGAATTTTCGAGCAATGCTCGACTATAACAGGACAAGTCTGGTTGCTCTACTTGAGACAAAAAAGGATGACCACCATGGTATTATGAGAGACTTTGGATTCACTAGCCTAATTCAAGTCCCTTCTCAAGGAAAGTCAGGTGGAATAGCAATCTTGTGGAACAATGATCAACTCATCGTAGACCAAATTGGATCCACAAACCAAGAAATTCATGCAATGATAAAGGTACACAATGAATCCAAACCTTGGCTACTTATAATTATATATGCTAGCAACTTACTTAATGAAAGACTTAAACTATGAAACAATATTAAAACCGTAGCAAATAACTTTAAAGAGCCATGGCTAGTGGTAGGAGACTTTCACAAAGTAACGAAAGCTAGAAAAAAATTTGGTGGACTACCCGTTAGCAGCACTAGATTATATTACTAATGACTGTTTAAACCAATGTAGCCTGCTTGATTTAGGATTCAAAGGCCAACAATTTACATGGACTAACAAGAGAGAAAAATGCAAAACCGTAATCATGGAGCGACTAGACAAATTCTTAGTAAATCCAGAATGGGTTAATATCTACCAAGATGCTAGTGTAAAGCATCTAGTTAGGACCCATTCAGATCACTGTCCAATAAAGATCACTGTCCAATTAAACTTGATTCGTACAAAAAAACTTCTAAAAATAGCAGTATTTTTATAATAGAATCTATGTGGACCTCTCACCCAACTTTTATAAATGTTGTCCGAGATTCTTGGAACAACCAAACAAATATCATTAATGCTATTGAAGAATTCACAAAGAACGTAAAGGAATGGAACAAAAACACTTTTGGAAATATTTTTCACAAAAAAAATTCTTTGCTAGCTAGAATTGAAGGCATTCAGAAATCACCTTAGTATATGATTAGTCAATTCCTTATCAACCTTGAATCGGACCTTATAGAAGAACTGAATGGGGTGTTAAAATTAGAGGAAGATTTTTGGAAACTAAAATCTAGAGTCCAATGGCTATAAGAGGGAGATGGCAACACAAAGTTTTTCACATCACTACTACGCAAAGAAGAAGAAAAAACAGAATCTTAAGTCTAAAAGATGGTGTGGGGAATTGGTACCAGGAACAAAAAGATATTTTAAGGAGATAATTAATACATTCTATACAAGTCTTTATTTCACAAGTCAAAACATGTCTTATTTAAACCTTTCTACATGTCCTATGGAGCTACCATAGAGGCTGAGGCATACAATAAGTTAAGTACAGAACCTACAATAAGTGAAATTAAAAATGACTTGGATTCCTTCAAGCCCTTCAAAGCTCCAGGTCCCGACGGGTTACACCCCTTCTTCTACCAAAAATACTGGAAGAAAACTAATAATTTCCTTATCAACTTTTGTAAATAAAATCTTTAATACTAGGAAAATACCCGAAGATATGAATAGCACGTATATATATGCCTCATATCAAAATGTCAAAATGTCAAAATGTAGAAATTATAAAGCAATATAGACCCATTGGCTTATGTAACACTGCTTATAAAGTTGTCACAAAAATAATCGTTAATAGGATTAAACCTCTTCTTTCAAAGCTTATACACCCAACCCAAGCTAGTTTTTTAAAGGGAAGAAGAGCATCAGATAATGCTATAATTGTGCATGAAACTCTAAATCATTTCAAAAAGATAAAAGGAAAAAAAGCTAAAATGATGATAAAAATCGACTTAGAGAAGGCTTTTGATAAAATAGAGTGGTCTTTTGTCAGATTCTCCCTAAGATCACTAAAATTCCCCCCGAAACTAATTGATATCATCATGTCATGCTTATCCACTTCAAAAATCTCCATCCTTGTAAACGGCTCCAAAATAGATTTTTTCAAGCCGTCAAAAGGAATTCGACAAGGTGATCCGCTATCACCATATATCTTCATCATGTGTATGGAAATGTTATCCAGACGCATACACCACGAAGTAGATTGTTGTAGATGGGAACCAATAAAAATTTCAAATAAAGGACCTCTAGTATCACATTTGTTCTTTGTCTATGATCTAATCCTCCTATCAAATGCTAATACAAAAAGTTGTAACTCCATAATTGACTCCTTGAATAAAATATGTGCAATCTCAGGACAATCAATTAACTTTAGCAAATCAAGAATAACTTTCTCCAATAATACTCCATCAGAAACCAGAGAACAAATTAGCAGATGCCTTGGCATGAGACATTCCATTGAATTTGGGAAATACTTGGGGTTTGCGATGATCAATTCAAGACTGTCCAAGGATAACTTCCAATTCATCATAGATAGAATGAACACTAGGCTAAAGGATTGGAAAACTAATTTCCTCTCAATGGCGGGTAGAACTACCTTGATTAAATCAACACTAACAGTGATTCCTAACAATATAATGCAAATATATCATCTACCCCTAACCACCCTGGCAAAGATCGACTCTATCCAAAGAAACTTCTTATGGGGCAGTACAAAGGAAAAAAGGAAATGTCACCTAGCGAACTGGAACATAGTCACAAAGACGAAAAATAAAGGAGGCATTGGCTTATACAAAGCGCAATGGAAAAATGCCTCCTTCACAATAGCCTTAGATCATATTTAGAGGTTCGAAACTATGTGATGAAGGCATAAAATGGGAAATTGGAAATGGTAAAAAAAATAAAACATGGCATGATAATTGGATAAATCAAGGAAAATCCCTAAGAAATATGATCTAAGGCCCCTTGATGAAACACGAACAAGAGCTAACCATTGTCGACATCCTCAAGAATGGTGTCATTAATATAAAAGGCTTGTCCTTTGAGTTACCAACTGAAATTAACAAACAAATTCATAGCACTTATATCAAGCAAATTAACATAGGAGAGGACAACTATAAATGGAATACCACGGGACATAATGTCTTCTCAATGAGAGCGGCTTACGAACTAATCTCCAAAGAAAGCAATTATAAATTTAAAGAGGAGGACCTTACTTGGCTGTGGAAAGTTAACACCGTGAACAAGATAAAATACTTCTTATGGCTAGTTTGCCTCAATAGGATTCCCACATCACATATGCTCCACAGAAGGAAAATATGTGCAAATGATACATGCAACATATGTGGGAAAGAAAAAGAGGACTTAGAGCATCTCTTTTTTCGATGCACAAATTCAAAAATATTATGGGAACAATTGAACTATCAACACAATTACCCCGAACATTTGAACAATGCGGGTATTATGTCAACTTGGTTAAGGAAACAATTTAACTCAAGAAATAATATAGATAGCCTCCTAGCTTGGCCTGAAGTCCTCCCTTTCCTATTCTGGCAAATTGGCTCAACCGTAATGGGACCATATTCTAAAGAAATAAGGCTCTAGAGTACAAGTTTATGACTAGTAAGAGCATTTCCAACTGTATAAATAAAACCATTTATATTAAATGGGATCCCCCAGAGGCAAACTTTATCAAGCTCAATATTGATGGAGCATGTAAAAACAATCCAGGAAAAGGGGGAATAGGAGGAGTATTCAGAGACCATAACAAGACGTGGATCATGGGCTTCAACATGGGAATCGGTTGTGATCTTCGCTTGAAAAGTAAGGCCTTACTTCTTACTTGACGAGTAGAACTTAGTTACCCGCTTATTGGGATCTGAAAGAAGCTGACTTTCTTTGCTTTCTTTCTCTCGGGAAAGTATTCTTACTGCTAGCAATCAAGCAGTAAGAATACTTTCCCGGGCGAAAGAAAGCAAGGAAAGTCAACTTCTTTCAGATCCCAATAAGCGGGTAACTAAGTTCTACTCGTCAAAAAGAAAGCCCCCGAGAGGGCTTAGTTGGTCCATGATTTATGTTTCATCTTTCATTTCCTATTCGTTTGTTTCGAGAAATCTATCGATCAATTCTGATTCATTCTTTTTCTCTTGATTCTTTTTCGATCGAAATGTATAGATCATGTTCATGGATTTATGAAAATATGCAAAAGCTCTATTTGCCTCTGCCATTCTATGAGTCTCTTCCTTTTTGCGTATGGCATCGTCACTCCCTTTGGCAGCATCCACTAATTCGGAACTCAATTTGAAAGGGCAGAGGAAAACCTAATAATTGTTCCAATCGAGAAGGGGGGAAGATAGGAGTACTCAACGGGGATAAGGGATCTCCCCGGGTAGAGGAAGTAAGAGATGGATCGCTTTTGGGAGGTAGACTTGGGCAGCAAGCTATCTGTTGTCCTGACCCGGAAAGCAAAAGTAGCTCGAGCCAAAGGCGACAGCGAGGGGTCGAACCAAAACCTAGCAGTTTTGGATTTATATATCCGTAGTTGGGATTTGTCGTTTCTCCGTGGTCGTAACAATCACTTCAAGCAGTGGAAAGAACAAAAGATGTGCTCCAAGTCCTTGGGCTGTTGAACAGAATACAACCACACCGGAATGGATGGTACAAAGTCCTGGCTCAGCTGCTTCGCGTATTACACCGTATTGCCCGAAGGGGGCATGCTGCAAGAGCGTAGGTGAGAAGAAAACCCGCCTGAAAACAAAGATTCTATTTTCAATAGTTTCAAAGGCTTGAAGGAGCGTAGCCTTATTCAAAAGGAATTGATAGGAATACAACATGCTACAAATATTTACATGGAAGCCCTCGCACTGTTACACGGCTTAAAAATTGCTTTCAGAGAAGGATACATACCCTTAGTAATCGAAACTGATTGCTATGAAATCATTGGCATGCTTTCTAACAAGGAATGTTCCTACCAAAATTTAATTTATGATTGCAGGTACCTATTGCATGAAGCGGGCAGAGCATCAATCAAGCATATATATATAGAGAAGCCAATGGAGTGGTGGACCAATTAGCGAGTAAAGGATGCGATCTAGATATTTTTGGATGCTTAATTTTGTATTCCAATCCCCCGCTTTTGTTATTTCTGTATTTCAAAGGGACGGAATAGGCACTATGTTTCCTGGACTAGTCTCCTTATGTAATGACTGTAACGACTCCTATGTTTGAGTAATGAATAAAAAGCCTTTATTACCAAATAAAAATAAAAATATGGAGAGATATTAATGTAATACAAAAAAGAAAAGTATTAAATATTGAGGAGTAATAAATACGGATAATTTAATCAAATTACATTTTATTAAATATTTTTCTTAAGGGACATGTAAATAAGAAATGTGACAAGTAAAGTTATCCAGAGGGACTATATCTGACCATTAACTGCGCTCACCTATCAGCCTTCTCCTCCATACATGTATAGACGGGAAAAGGATAAAAAATGTCCCTCTACTCTCTACTATCTGTCAACTTTGTTCTTAATTATATTTTGGGGCTATATGTATCCCTCCCGTTAACAAAGTAAACAAAAATGTTCCTTCTTAGATGGAATCCCCCGAATCAGCTTAAAATATCCAATTTAATTAAAATAACTCTTTCCCACATAACTCGACCCAAAGCCAACCCACTGCCACTGTTATTGGTATGGATTTTCAGGAATTTGGTATTGCCATTGTTATTGTAATTTAATTGTAAACATTAATTTGGTTTGGAATACAGAGAATTTGTCATATGCTGTCTAGTTACGTACATATAATAGAAGAAGAGGCTTAGCATTTTTCCAGAAAACAAATAAGGAATCCAGTATCCATTTCAACAAGCACAACCTTTTTCTTTCATAATTCTCATCAAATTAAAGTACTCTACTTGAAGCAAACCTTTTCCCTCCAATGAGGTACAAGGTCTATACATGCTTTACATATGAACAAATACGGAAACATGAGACCCAATGTGCTCACTTTCACAGTAGCAATTAGCTCCTCGCATTTAGATTTCAAGTGTTTGATCCCTCAGCTTCACGATCTTGTGTTTTGTTCGGTGGAAAAGTCTGTCTTTGCAGGATCAGCATAGATGAGGAGTATGTGGGATGATTACAGAGGTGTAGCTTGAGTTTTTGATGAGATTTTGGTTTAGGAATATTAGATTTAGATGGGTCTGTTGAATCGGGTTATGTAAGAATCAATTATTTTAATTAAATTGAAAATTTTAAGCTGATTTGAAAGAATTCATGTAAGGAGGGGCATTTTTGTTTACTTTGTTAACCAAAGGAATATATTTAGCCCAAAGAATAACTAAGAACAAAGTTGGCTGATAACTGAAAGTAGAGGGACATTTTTTAACCTTCTCCCTCCGAGAAAGCAGAGGAAATGTTGTGGCCAAGGTTTGATTAATGCATTTCATACTAACCGAGGCCTGTAGAGATCAGAAACCAACCACCAGTAACATTAGTAGCAGAATATAATGTAATATGCCAGCATTTGAATTTTGGGGAAAAATGACCCCTCTTTGCACATACGTATCGTCAACATACTTCTTTATCATTTTCCTTACAAGCTAAGGGAAGAATTCTACCATCTTAACTGCTGAGGCAATTAAACATCTTTTATTTTACCTAACTGAGAGAACCCCAAGAGCCAAAGCCATGTTGAATCCCTCTCTCTAAAAACCTGTGGCAGAGAAGGGAAAGGGATATGGAAGGCAAACCAACAGGCCAAAGAGCAATACTACAACTCCAAGGATCATGTATTTATTGTCAGGATCAGTGATTTCCTCTGATAGTGGAGCAATAGGCCCTCTTTGTAGAAAGAATATTAGCACTACCCAATAAAATGCTACATCGTTAAACAATGAAGATATTCCCAGAAGCCCAATAGATAAAGCAGTGAGGCGACCTGAAACCTGCCACATGAAAATTAAGGCTCAATTATAAAACGCCATCTTTACACTTGTATTTAGGGATGTCAATGAGGCGGGATGAGTGCGGAATGGTGCTGGTTCAAACCACTGTGGGGCAGTGCGGGTTTCAGCCAATGCGAGTGCGGGACAGGCTGAATCAGTTTGTAAAAAAATTTAGCAGGTGTGGGTGGAAATTCACTTCACTGCTATTTCAATAGGTCTCTGTTTTTTCAATTCTCAATTTTCCTATTCCAATTTATAAAAGTACATCATGTTTACTTTTTCCCCCCCTACTTATTGAAGAATCATTGTGTTGCTACAAACAAAATATTGTTAAAATTGTTGCAAATTATTTAGGTTCCAGTTTTGTCATAAGCTTACACCAATTTGTGGAACCAGTTCTATATCACTATTAAACCCATTTCTCATATGAGTGCTGCGCTTTGTTAACACGGGAGCAATTTCATTGCAGTACACCAAAATGGATTTATTTATTTTTTCAGATGCAAAAACTGTTTTTAAATATGGCCAAAACACTAAAAAGAAAAAGTTATATTTATGGTGAAACTAATTCTGAAAAAGATTTTACTTCTGATCATAAAACACTCACAAATCTTCTAAAAAGTTAAATACGTTTTTTGTAAGTTGTTTTTTTATAATAACTTTTTAGCAAATTATGCAGGGCGGGTTTATGTGGGGCGGGACGGGGCAAGCGGGTTGAAATCAGCCAATTATTCTATGTGGGCGGGGCGGGCGGGTGGGTTAAAGTCTTCGCGGGTTTATGCGGATTTGCCCTGCAACTGCCTCGCCCCGCTCCATTGCCATCCCTACTTGTATTTCTTATGTTAGGATTACCTTTCTTCCCCACATGGCAAAAGCAATCCGGCCACCATCAAGCTCTCCTGCAGGAATGCTATTGATAGCATTAATGACGAGTCCAGCCCACGCCCATATCACAAGAGGATTAACCGATATAGGAGTTCCTTCCTTGAGAACATCTCCTAAAAGAAACTTGGCTACAAGTGGAGAACCAAAAAAGCTTAGTCTTTGCACAATAGACCAATGATAAACTCCATTTATTAACTTGTAATGGAAACTATTATTATGCATGGTCACCACCAAAAAGCACACATACATGATAATAAACTATTAGTACTTACCTATACCACCAGCTAGAAATGATTCATGGAACACAGAGGGATCTACGATGATGCCAATGCCATCAGTAGGAGGTAAGATGAATCCTGAAAGCAAAAGAATAAGGCCCACAGAGAACCCAGCTAATGGTCCAGCTGCTGCAACTTTCAAGAGATCTTCACGCTTGGGTACAACATTTAGAATCCTTGTTATAGCACCAAAGGAGCCTATCTGCCACCACAACAGCTCATTAGACATGAGTTATATGACTGCCAATCACATCTCAGCACTCGGCATGAATCAAACAAGGAAGATTGATGAACTAGTTAAGGACAGAAGCTAAAAGTTTTCTTGCAGCCAGATAAAAAGAAATATGAAGAAAGCAGCCCCTGGAGCACTATTACATATCATACTATAATATAACCAAATAAGCATCGCATCTAACCTTCTTTCGTCGGGAAGTCTATCCAAAAGCTTTTTAATTTCTCCAGTACAAGAGTCAACTACAATATGAAGTAGATATAAAAAAGACCTAATGTATCATAGGCGAATCTAGCATGTATCATGTGGGTTCACATGAACCCAATAACTTTTGCCCACACCCTATATGTATTAAGAAATTCGCTTAACATCTCTAAATATTTTACTCTAACCTCAGTTATTATTGTATATTAACTCGAGGTCGCTTAGGAGCTCATAAATTTTAAATCCGGAAAGCCCTTGGATGTATTTGCCTCTTGAAACATATCCAATAGCAGAGTACTCCTTTTTTAATAGATAAGTTCCCGATCTATATCAGTAATTTGAATGCTTTATATTACTGTAACCATTACAGAATATACCAAAAAGAGTAAATTCAATATATCATCTTCACGAGAAGATCTAAAGTTAGTGATTTCGTGTCTAAAGTTGATCTAAAGATCTTTATTTGAATCAACTTTGTTTTTACGTCCATGGCCTGACTTGGTTCCACCGACTGAAATGGGGCAGACACATAGGGTATGTCACTTGGTTCAAATTCTATTTAGGAAATTGCTCCTAAACTGGTGCCATTTCTCCACAATAATTGAGAACTACCATAGATGAGTAAGAGTCAGTTTAAAATCAACAAGATAGTGGGAACTTGACAAATGGTGAACTTATGCATTTTCTTCCTGAAGCAGTAGGAGAAGAGAATATAGTGTTAACATTAGAAGATTAAGAAGATATCTGTGCATTGAGTCGGTTGAAAGAGGGAGTATGTTAGAAAATAGAGAGAAATTTTATTACTTCATAACTGCTTGAACTGTACAAATTAATCTCGATGAGATATTTATCACCATCAGATAATTAGTTACAAAATAATAACCACCTGACAACTAACAAGTAAAGCAAAGACCAGCTAACCAATTCTACTAACCGACACTCTAACATCCCCCCTCAAGTGGGAGGGTGGTAACACAGCCAACTTGACAAGAAGAAAGTGATGAGGGACACCAAGAAGAGACTTAGTAAAGACATCAGCCAATTGAGAAGAAGTGGAGGTATGAAACAAACTGACCAAACCAGCACCCAACATTTCTCGAACAAAATGGCAATCCAACTCAATATGTTTGGTACGCTCATGAAAAACAGGATTTCGAGCAATATGTATGGCTGCTTGATTATCACAGTAAACAGGAATTGGAGAGCAAACAAAAACTGCAAAGTCAGATAAGAGTCTAGAAAGCCAGTTGATTTCTGCCACTGCCTTTGCTTAAACTCCTGTATTCAGCCTCAGCTAAGGAAAGAGATACCACAGGTTGTTTCTTGGACTTCCAACAAACCAAACTCCCCCCCAGAAGAACACAAAAACCAGAGACTGATCTTCTGCTATCTTCACATGAACCCCAGTCACTATCACAAAAAATTTGCAGATCAAATGAAGGAGAATTGTTCAGAAATAAACCATAGTCAGAGGTGCCCTTGAGATATCTCAATAAGTGTAATGCAGACTGCATATGAGGGACACAAGGAAGCTGCATATACTGGCTCAAATGTTGCACAACAAAAGAAAGGTTAGGTCTGGTGTGTGCAAGAAAATTCAGTTTCCCAATCAAACTCCTATCTTGGGAAGAGGTTCACCAGTTTTAGCCTTCAACATTTCATGTAATTCTAGAGGAATATCACAGAAGAACAAGTGTCACAGTGGAATTCTGTGAGCAGGTCAGAAATGAACTTCTTCTGATGTAATAAGACCCCAGAAGAGGAATACAACACCTAAATCCCGAGGAAATAATGGAGCAGCCCTAAGTACTTGATTTTGAACATGTCATGAAGAAAAGACTTGAGTGCATCAATCTATAACAGATCAGTACCAGTGAGGACTATGTCATCCACATAGACAGCTAAAACTACAAAAGAATCACCAGAACCTTTAGTAAACAATGAGTAATCAATGAGGGAATGAGTGGACCCCCTGGACTCCAAAGACTGAGAAAGCTTGGCATACCATTGCCTTGAAGCTTGTCTCAGCCCATAAAGGCTCTTATGCAACCTGCAGAGCAAAGGAGGAGAAGAACAAGAAGAACCAGATGGAGAAGGAACTAATAGACCAGGAGGCAACTTCATAAACACTTCCTCATCCAAGTCACCATGGAAGAAGGCATTATTAACATCAAGTTGAAAAAGAGGCCATTGTCTCTTGGTGGCAACAACAATTAGACACTTCACAGTTGACATCTTTACAACCGGTGAAAACGTTTCATGAAAGTCAACACCCTCCACTGAGTATCCCCCCTCACAACTAACCCAGCTTTATACCTCTCAATGGAATCATCAAGCCCTATACTTCACCTTATAAACTCATTTGCATCCAATGGATTTCTTTCCACTAGGTAGTTCAACAATGGACCAAGTGTCATTTGTAGCCAAATCCTCAAACTCCTTAGACATAGCCTCTTGCCACTCAGGTAAAGAGGAAGCTTGAGAGTAAGTGTGTGGCTCAGAAACAGGGTGCTGACTAGAACTGGATGAAACATTGGAACTGGAGCAAGCAGCAAATTTGGTACCAGTAGATTTGGGACCATTACATACATATTGGTTGAGGTAAGAAGGTTGGTGTGACACTCTAGTGGACCTCCAAGTTGGAACAGGAACAGGTACATGTGGTGGGACTGAAGGAGCAGATGGAGAAGGAGAGATAGAATGTGGCTAAGAGGGAGCAACAGGGGACAAAAGAGGAAGAGAGGGTGAAACAGAAGGTGGTGCAGGAGTAGTAGAAGACAAATCAGGAGAAGATAGTGTAGAAGAAGAGGGATCAGTAGGAAAAGAAGAAGATATCACATTAGAAGGTTCATCAAAGCAGAAAGAGAAAGGAAAAAGGCACAGATGAGATGATTCAGAAGACTGAAGAAAAGGGAAGAGGTGTTCATGAAAAACAACATCCCTATAAATGAAACAAGACTTGGTGTTAAGGTTATAAAGTTTGTAGCCCTTCTTGGCAAAGGGATAGCCAACCATCACACAATGAACAACTCTAGGTTGGAATTTATCCCTGTGAGATTTAGGGGTAGTAGAGTAACAGAGGCAACCAAAAGCTCTGAGATGAGCATAAGCAGGTGATTGCCTATAGAGTAGTTAGAAAAGACTGTTGTTTTGAAGAAGAGAGGGGAACCTGTTAATAAGATATGTGGCAGTGAGAATATGCAATCTCCCCAGAATTTAATGGGAAAATGAGATTCGAAAAGCAATGCTCTGGCAGTGTCAAGAAAGTGTTTGTGCTTCCTCTCCACCACCCCATTTTGTTGTGGGGTGTGAGAGCAGGAAGTCTGATGCACAATTCCTTTTTCTGAGAAAAATTTGGATCCAGAAATAGAATCTCCTAGTTCTTTGGCATTATCACTCCTGACAACTTGTACTTCAGTATGAAACTGGGTGTCAACCATAAGAATGAAAGCTTTCAAAATGTCAAAAGCATTACTCTTGGCACCTAGGAAGTGGGCCCAAGTAGCCCTGGTGTAAGCATCCACAATGGTCAAGAAGTACTTTGAACCATCATAAGTGGGAACATGGTATGGTCCCCATCAGGGGCGTGGTCTAGGTGGGGGTCACCGGGTTCACGTGAACCCATGCTCCCCTCACTAGATCATATATAGAAGTGTTATATTTTTTAAAAATATATTTAAATATAGATGTATAAACCCACGCTTAAAGTATTTTTATAATAGTGCACTCATTTTCTCGAAATCCTGGATACGCCTCTGGTCTCCATGTGTCAACATGAATCAGTTGAAAAGGATAGGTAGTTTGGATAGATCTGTCAGGGAAGGGTAACCTAGTTTGTTTGGCTAAGGGACAAATAGGACAAGTGAAAGATTGTTTTGAAGAAAAAGAAATGGCAAGCCCAGTAAGATGTCTCATTTTAGAAAATGGCATTTGCCCAAGTCTATAATGCCAAACAACATCATCTTTATCAATATCAACTGAATGTGCATCAAAAGTTACAACAATCATTGGTCTGCTAGAAACAGTGGAAACAGGAGAAGAAGATGCATTGCAAGAATTATCAGAGATTCTAGGAGAAACAGAAGGAAATACAACAGATGAACTAGTAGAAATATCTGAAACAAGATGAGAAACAGAAGGAAATACAGTGGAAGAAACACTGCCAGGAACATGTGAAAGCTTGTACAGTCCACTCTCAGCTCTACCAAGAACCAGTGGTTGCTTCATTGAAGGGCCCCATAAGTGCAAGCAGAGTTTGTGAACTGTACAATATTTCCAGAGGGCTCAACATGTTTTGAAACAGAAATGAGGTTATGCTGAAAACTAGGAATGTATAATACATGTAAGATTAGATTAGGAAACAATGGCAAAGACACAATATTGGATATCCTGACTTTGTATCCATTTGGGAGTGAAACCAGACAAGGGATGGGCAAAGCTTGAACATTGAACAACAGAGATAGGTCAGATGTCATGTGGTCTGATGCTCCAGAATCAATAATCCAAACAGTGTCATTAATTGTAGTAAGCAAACAAGTTCTGACCAAAGCACTTTCAGTCAAGACGTTACCTACAAAGTTGGCAGATTCTTGGAAATAAGGAGAATTGAGTGGGGGAAAATGAGTGTGCTGCAACTTGGTCAAAATGTGAGAGTACTGATCTTGAGTAAGACTTGAGACATCAGCTGGTAGATCTGCTACCTTAGAGAAATCAGGAACTTCAGCTGGTGTGGCAACAGTGTTATCCCCAGGAGGCTCAAACTCAACATGTGCTGTTGTTTTCTTGGAAGCATTATGCTTGACAAAACCATTGGGATTAGTAAACTTAAAATTGGGTGGATAGCCAAGTAAGTTGTAGCATTTCTCAATGGTATGATTGGTTTTCTTACAATATCTGCAAAATAAAGAAGATTGTTGTGGCCTTTGAGCATCAAAAGAGACTTTGGGCATGAACTGTGGTTTGGACACACCAACACTGAAGGAAGCAGTGTTAGAACTAAAATGAGATACAGAGTAAACTTGTCTTTGCTTCTCATCAGCTAGTAAAATGTTGTACACTGTTCTCACAGAAGGGAGTGGCTTCATCATGAGTATATTCGTCAGAACTTGGAGGTAAGTCTCATTGACTCCCATCAAAAACTGATAAACTCTTTGTTCTTCCTCAGCCTTTTTGTTGCTACCACAAGTGCAGAAAGTCAAATGACTTGCAGATATAAACGAGATCTCATCCCAAAGTTAACGATTCCTGTTGAAATAAGCAACAATGTCCAACGAACCCTGGGAAATGTGAGATAATTCCTTCCTAAGCTCGAAAATTCTGGCACCATCTGCCTTACCATACCTTCCTCTAATTCAGTCCAGATGTCTTTAGCAAGCTCCGAGTACTCAATACTTCTAGCAATCTCCTTAGTCGGGGAATTTGTGAGCCAAGATATTACTAAGTCATTGCAACGCTGCCACTGTCTAGATAAAGAGGAATCAGCTTGTGGTCTACCAGATGTACCAGTGATAAATATAACTTGTTTCGAACGCTCAAAGCTACCAGTATTGTCCTACGCCAACTTCCATAAAAAAAAAACGTCAAAAGGATTAGAAACCAGAGAAACCCCCCAACACATCAGATGGATGAACATAAAGAGGATTACAAGGGTGTGTATAATCTTCTGGATGAAAAACTACGTGATTTCCCGAAGAATTAGGGTTAATAGAATTGAAATTAGACATTTTGATAGAGAAAGTAACAAGGATATCAAATTGAGAGCAAATTGATTCAATGCACAATCACACAATTATCACAGGATCAAGTACACTTCAGGAAGCGGAAGCAATGTTGAAGAAACGAC
The DNA here is from genome assembly GCA_003996215.1 of Jaltomata sinuosa. NCBI lineage: Eukaryota > Viridiplantae > Streptophyta > Magnoliopsida > Solanales > Solanaceae > Jaltomata > Jaltomata sinuosa. The sequence continues at coordinate 152,403 of QJPP01000447.1, forward strand.
TGAAAATCGATACGATTTGAGAAAATCTTGTGAAAAATTACTAAACTCCAACGAAAAAAGGAAGAGAGAAAAAAAAAGAAGAACTTTCATACTCGAACTGGTATCGTCAAACGGAGACCAAACTGATCGCTGTTCTGTTGGAAGCATCCATGGATTTTGATCAGCTCAAGCTCTGATACCATGTTAACATTTGAAGATTAAGAAGATATTTGTGCATTGAGTCGATTGAAAGAGGGAGTATGTGAGAAAATAGAGAGAGAAATTTTATTACTTCATAAGTGCTTGAACTGTACAAATGAATCTCGATGGGATATTTATCTCCATCAGATAATTAGTTAGAAAAGTGGGGCCAAGCCCAATACAACAATAACCACCTAACAACTAACAAGTAAATCAAAGACCACCTAACCAATTCCACTAACCGACACTCTAACATAGAAAACTGATAACAGTGTCTAAAATTTCCAATAAAGATGATGAAGTAACATATTCTCTTAATAGGAGCTGTAGAAGATCATGAATCAATTTACAGAAATTCTTGAACCTTGAAATAATGGGAATGTATATTCTCGTCTCTGATAAATAAATCTAACTATTGAAAATAACTATTGGGTCAAGTCCACCCATAAGGGGTACTAGTTAGTCCATTAACTTGTCCTCCTCCTAAACCCTATTTATAACATATAAATACACCATTATGGGTGTTGGAAAAAAGATGGTTTTCCAAATTAATATGACGGTTAGGGTTTAGAAAGAAAATATTCGATGCATCTCTTTAGAGAGGACTTTTAGGCCTTGAAAACAAGGACTTATCCGCCTGAAGACCAGTGACACAGTCGTGGTTGATACAGATCCGCAGAAACCCGTAAGTCTCCTAACTATTATTTTTGGTTAAGTACTATTCTAACATATGAAAGCAATTGAAATTCACAAGAGTACCCCTTCCCAGAAAAAAAGAGAGTAGAAATTCACTCAAGTAAACCATCTCAACCTTGCTGAAGGTTGTGGCTTGTGATGCTAAGACCAATGACTTGGATAACCATTAAAAGAGTTTTTGGTGCCTTACAGGTGCTGCAAGACATCAATAATTTAATAATATCGTACTAGAAAAGAAAGAGAACTCTTGTCTTTGGGTATCTAAGCATTATCAAGTGTTATCAAGAGAAATACTGTATCAAGTCAGAGTAACTTCACAAGACTGGCTGTTTCTAATAATACCCAACTACACTGCAAGACAGGACAGGAGCTTACAAGTGGTTGTAACTAGGACGACAAGACCGAATGCCATGAATTACAATCAAAAGTAGCTTTATGACATGATAGTTTTAGTGTCCAAACACTTCACCAGTTTGACACGATTTTACAGGGGAACAGCAAACTCCAATACAACAGAATCTTCCCAAGAGAAAAGGCGCAGTAGAATAATTGATGCATTCCTGACCCAACAAGGATATCTTATCAGCTGACCTGATAAATGCTGCAACTATGTCTCATAGTTTGTACTTACAAAACGACTTCACACAACCCCCAAAAGAAATTATCAATATGAAATCTCATATTAACCAAGACGACATCTATAAATAAGAAGACACAAAAGGTTGTCTAATCCATAGAATGCATGACATCTATGGTCTTATGAACCTTACCTGCCAGCTAGGAACAAAATATGGGATGCCAAGCTTAATCCCAACCTCTGTGGCAACTAAACGATGGCTAACTTCATGAACCCCCAGAAGGAAGGCAGTTATGAGAGCTCCAGGTAATCCATCCTTCAACAAGTCACGATTGTCGAAAACTGATCTGAGAAATAAAATTCTATCTTAGTGGCTGAGCATTTAGGTGAAACAAGTTAAAAAGAATGCATGCAGTCGACAACATGAATTATCCCACGTAAACAGATTTCATTATAGTTTGTTATAACTGAAATATCTTCTGTTTTCACTTACTGTAATTTGAGAAAATGCAAATAAAACTTGATAACAATCTTGAAAATAATAAATGAGCACTTCTAACTGAAAAGAAAAGAGAGAAAAAAAGAACACAGCCAAAATTTACATAATAATAATATTATATTTTCAAATTCCTCGCACAAAAGCAGAGTACATAATCATTGATAGGAAACATCAGAACTATTCCATAATTCAGCTATATATTGGACTTGGAAAATAAAAATATAAATTGGACATTAAATGTCAAAGCCCACTTGAGCTCGAAGCAAATGCAAAGTCAGTGACCAACAACAACAACAACATACCTAGTGTATTCCCACAAAGTGGGGTCTGGGGAGGACTCAGGTAAATATAAAAGGTAAAATTAGTGTTATGGAGTTAATATGGTACGTACAACATGTTCGATTGTAATGTTGGCACATTGCGAAGAAGTAAAGTAAATACTGTAACTAGTCCAAAGGCCCCTGCTGCAAACCATTCTGGAACAGCTGCAGTCTCAAACAAGCTGTGTTACTATTTGACAAGGAAAAGCTCCACTTGTCATTATAACCAGTAATTGAAGCCTATGAGGAATGATGAATAAACTACCAGTAGTTTCAGGTTGCAGGGTCATTCTTGGGACCACAACCGCCACAGGCTCATCATCCTCCGGATTGACTAAAAGAAAAAGTTTATAGCCATCTCCAAGTTTGTCCTATTAACGAAGTGCGATTTTGAAATAGTAAGAGATCATGGTTATATCGAACCTAAATTGGAGAAAAAACGAGGTAACTTGAGCAACCTGCATTCTCCTTGATACTTTTTCATAAGTTTTTGCAGCCTGTCCTCGTAGATTCCCTTTAAATAGTACTCCACCCTATAAAAATAAGTTAGAAAGGATTTAAAAAGTGGAACCACAAAGTATTGCATATTAGGCTTCACATGCACCAAGAAGGCAAGAACAGAAACACAAGCCCATGACCACTTGCTTGAGAGGGTATCCGTACTAGTTTAATCTTACTTTTTATGGTTGTATCTCAATCAAATGTAATAGTTTCAAACTTTAAATTATTGGCTCATGTTTGACTCGGATTTTCTTATATGAGCAAGAAAACAAGATTTCAGCAGATAGCTCACCTCATATGGCTCCTGGCTTGTAACGAAAAATGTGTCAAAACTAAATACTTGATTTCTGAGAATTTCAACTGTTTCCTTGGGAATCCTGATTGATTCATAGAGCTTCTGAGGCTGCTCGTGAAATAGTAAGAAAAAGATCAACTTTACAGCCAAAAAGGCAACATGAGAACCATGATAGAGGAGCAAACTGTAAACAATTCATCCAATAAATATTCAACCTAATGTTCCAAAATTTACCACCTTCACACCTGGAAGAGGTGATCCACTCACAACTTGAAGCTCCGCAACATCCTGCTTCAAAACAAGCTCAAGAACATGAGATGGAGAAATTGAAACTGAATTGCTTACCCACTATTACAGAACAAATTCTCAATAGCTCCATGATGGCAAACCAATAAATTTGTTGAAAATGCATTTGCAACCATATATGTATAGAAGCTAGGCCACTACAACATCAGCAATCCACAGGCATTTCAAATGTCGAAGGGGTATGAGGAGCATTATACTCTAAGAAGAGATTACAGTAAATAATTCTTTAAAGGGTTGACCATTCACACAAGAAGACAGATTATTCTACTTCCCTTTCCTCTCCCAATTAAAAGAACCAATTGAAGAGGTGCAGTATATATTTATACAATAACAACTTACATTACAACTACCAGAGAGAAGAATGGATACGTCAATGACTTCACACGGGAATTTTATTACACTACAAGCCTGTTGGTGGCAAAACTTAAGGAGCATATAAAGAATGAAGATTCACCAGAAAATAAGAAAGCGTACCTCAACTCCAGCTTGTTCATTCACTTGAGCTCCATTATTGTTTTCTAGACTTGTATTCTCCAATGGTTGATCGTTATCCTGACATCCCAAGGATTCCATACCCAAAAAACTACAAAATGACTTTTCATTCACTAAAACTTTTCTATTATTTATTATTATTTTGCATTGTCTCAAAGCAAATAAAATGAATAATTGAGAAGTGAATGAAACCTGATGAGGCAGAGAGTTGAGCTCAAGACTATTATTATCTGCAACATAGTCATAACCATCCGCTTCCTTTTTATCCTTTAAAATACAAAATAAATAACAGTAAGCCAAGAAGTCATGGATATAATAGCATGCGGCTAACACAAGATTGACAGTACAAATGGAATAATTAATTAATAGTAGTACTAATAAAAAGGAAAACCTTGTCGTCGTCGTCGTTTGTTTCGGTCTCACTTAATCTGCAAACAAGGCTCCCTTTATTGCGGATGACAAATCTATGCTCATAAAATCAGCAAAATAAAGAGAAATCAAATTGTTGAGTTTCTAACAGCTTAAAAGTTTAAATATCATGCAGGCAGCTGGTTCATATTATCATAAAACCCAAACATTAGAAACACTACTGTCTGTTTATTAGTAGTATTAATATTACCTTAAGAAATGTGTAGGCATATGTTTCCGTGGAGTAATTGAGGGAGAAGAAAGCAGAGGTTGGAGCCGATTGTAACAGCAAGTCGGCAAGTTCATTTTTCTGATCAGAGACGATAAATATCTGTCTTATCCTTTACTGATATGGGGCGAAATATATCTCAAGTTGCCCGCCGCCTAAAATTCTTAACTTCATCCAATGCAAGGAAACCACGTGGAACAACTTCAAGCTTAGGATTTTGAAGATATTTCTATTTATATTTCTATTTCTATTATATAGAAATCTATCTATATATTTTTATTTTTATTATATATTTTATATTTCTATTATATAGAAATGTGCTAAGAGAACGACCAAGGGTAAAAAGGTAAATTCACTCAACTATTAAAGAGCTTTCGTGTTCCCTCGAGGAAAATCTCTATTTATTAGCATGTGGCATAGTGGACCCTACATTTTCAGCATCATACCTACTTCTCCACCAATTCTCTCCCCCCCCCCCCCTCTCTAGCAACAACAATGGCTCTTCACACTATACGGTACACATTCACATGTCGATCAATAAAATTTACTGCATAAAAGAAGAAGAAAATTATAATTGATTAGATCAGATAATCGAAACCCCAAAAAACATTAACAATTATCACTCTTAGGCAATTTTTTGATCTCATCATCACTTTCCATACTTTTACAAACACTAAACACCCCCAAAAACTCATTTTTCATTCAACCATACCTAAAATCCGAAAGAACATCAAAACTCACCCCAAAAAAATTATTAACTAAAATTTGAGTTTTTCTTAAAAGTGCAAGATCGTTACCGTTAAATTTCAATATTTTAGTTATTATTATGTTAAAAATTTTGAATTTTGAATCAGTAATCAAGGAAAAATTAGGAAAAGCGGAACCTTCTTTGACTTCAAAAATAATTTACTCTTCTTTCTCTCCTAGAACAAAATTTGCTCGAAATTCAGAGCTCAAAATCTTTCATTTTATTTTGTACATATACATTGAATAGAACAGATAAAGAAGATTTTTATAAATGAAACTAGGGGAGGATGAAAAGAACGAGGAAGAAGATAAGGGGGAAAAAAGGAGTAGAAAAGTCTAGCAGATAAGGAATGACAAGGCATGTGAGAGAGGGAGTAAAAAAAAAGAAAAAAGTCACTCAATTTTCTTATTTCACGCTGCATTTGTGTGAATATAAGGCCCATTGAATATTCATTTACATATATTTTACTTTTGTTAAAAAAATCATTTATGTTTTCTTTTTATGGGATAGAACTTTTGTGTCCACCTAAAAGTCAAAATTATTTTTATTGCACATTTTATGTTTCATCTACCCACACTATTTAACAGCGAATTCAATTAGAAATTTACATATTTAAATGTAATTTTAAAAATATAATTTGTTAAACCTCAAAAGAAAAATTTATTGGTGAGCTATTTTTATGCCATATTAGAAGTAAAGTTTCTTTACGTTAACAATATATATGACATAATTAACTCATTTTATATCTATTATTTGAACTACATTCTTCCATGGATAATTTTTAATTATTAATAAATTGTTAGACTTTATCTTTTGTAATTTTTTGTATTGTTCCTGTCACACCCCAAAATAGAGGGACGGACAAGAACCGTATTGCCACCTGAGACGAGTAATCTATGACAAATATGAAGTCACCAATCAATAAATGAGCGGAAAAACATGCTAGAAAACCAGTTCAAGGGATGTACTATTATCCTAGACCGACTCCTCAAGACATCCTTCTTGAAGAGCAAGAATATTATGTCTCTAATAGTTGTAGTGGGACAGAAATTTATGAATTGAATATTGATGGTTTTATTGACAGACAGATTTATACTCTGGCACACAGAATTCTGATGTATAGTACGATTTGCAAGGCCAACAAGAATTCTGAAAAGGATACAGCTAACATGATTATTGCTGGATTTACAGGCCAATTAAAAGGATGGTGGTATAATTATCTCTCAGAATCTCAACGAATGGCCATTTTAAATGCGGTTAAGGACGAAAGTGGAATGATTCCAAACGTAGTCTACACCTTGGTCCTAACTATTATAGAACATTTTTCTGGTAGATGGTCAGACAATAGTGAGACCATTAGGACTATGCTCCAAAATCTTAGATGTAAAACCCTCACATCTTTTAGATGGTACAAGGACGTTTTCTTATCCAGAGTAATGGAATTACCAGAGTGTAATAACTCTCATTGGAAATCCAAGTTTATAGACGGACTCCCTGCTTTATTTGCAGAAAGGGTTAGGAAAGCCCTTAGAGGAGATGGGGTGAGTATTAATTACGATGAGTATACCTATGGAAAGCTTATAAGTGTTTGTACCCAAGAAGGTCTCTCTTTATGCAACGAGATCCAGTTGAATCAACAAATTAAGAGATATCACTTAAATGAGAAACAACAATTAGGAGAATTTTGTGAACAATTCGCTATCGATATGCCTGAATCATCTAAAAAGTCTAATAGACGTGGAGGAAAAAGAGATTATAGGGAAAAGCCTTATAGGCAGCACATGAAAAAGAAACGCTTAGATAAGCGTGAAAAAAGAAAAATAGATTATAAAGGGAAAAAGGAGTTTTATAAGAATTATAGACCTAATGCTTGCCACAAATGTGGTAGAATTGGCCATTATGCAAGAGATTGCAAAGTCAAGGATAAGATTAAAAACCTTGACCTAGATGATAATATTAAGGATTCTTTATATAAAATCCTCCTTAACTCTTCTTCGAAAAATTCTAGCCAAAATAATAGTGATGGGGAAGAATCCTCTACAAGTGAAGACTTAAAAGTTCTTCATGAAGAAGACTTCATGACCTCATTAGAAGAAGAATGTACGTCTTGCCAGATTGGCCAACCTTGTGATAATAAAGAAAAGGATGAATTCTATCAGTTATATTCTCAGTTCAAAGACTTGAATATCAATGTCATCAGTAATGATAATTGGATGAAAATTCTCAAGATGATTGAGGATCCAACACTGAGATCCCAAATTATTGACAAAATTGGTAATACTAGCACTTCCACTAGTAATGCTAGTATTCCTAAAAATAATACCGCTCATCATAATACTTATACCATGGCAGAAGTAAAGAGACAGTTAAAGCTTAGGTCTCAAAAGGATCATATTCTCACTACAATTCAAGACTTGATTGAGGAGATTAATAATCTTAAAAAAGAAATATCTTCTCTGAAGAATCATAATATGGTTCTTGATGAGAGAATTAGTCATATAGAAAATTAAAGTAATGGGAAACAGGATAATAACCCCCCTGATATCCCTGAAGATAATTTTCCCGATATCTCTAGTGATTTTACAAGTAATAAGAATTTATTTTTGGAAACAATCGAGCTAATTACGGATCATAAACCTTTGGCAAAAATAACGTTTTTTATTGATTATAACTTAAAAAAAGATTTTGTTACTCTTATTGATAGCGGAGCTGATTTAAATTGCATTCAGGAAGGATTAATTCCATCAAAATATTTTAAGAAAACCACTCATAGTCTTCGAAATGCTAGTGGTCGTAAAATGGATATTGAATATAAAATTTCTAAAGCATATATTTGTATAAATAATATATGTATGCCTGAAAGTTTTGTTCTAATAAAAAACATTTCTAACAAAATTATTTTGGGAATGCCCTTTTCCTGACATATTTATCCCATAACTCTCTGGGATGAGAATGGAATAACAGGTACCTTTGAAGGAAGAAAAATATGAATAGATTTTATATCTCAACCATTCTCAAAATTCGTTAATGAAGTTAAGGATATGATTTCTTTAAAAAATAAACAAATTGATTTTCTTAAGAATGAGATTTGTAGTCTTACTATAGAAGAGACTTTACAAAATCCTAAGATTCAAGAAAAAATTGATATTTTAAAGAATCAATTCTCCCTACAAATATGTGGAGACCACCCTAATGTATTTTGGGAAAGGATAAAACATGTGGTAAGTCTTCCTTATGAGGAAGAATTTTCTGAGGATAATATTCCCACTAAGGCAAGACCTTGCCAAATGAATTCAGAATATTTTGATTTATGTAAAAGAGAGATTGATACTCTTCTTCAAAAGGGATTAATAAGGCCCTCAAAATCTCCATGGTCTTGCACTGCTTTCTATGTTAATAAGCACGCAGAGCAGGAAAGAGGGGTACCCAAATTAGTCATAAATTATAAACCCCTAAATAAAGTTTTGAAATGGATTAGATATCCTATTCTTAATAAAAAAGATTTATTAGATAGGCTTCATAAAGCTATAATATTTTCAAAATTTGATTTAAAATCAGGATATTGGCAAATTCAAATTTCTGAAAAAGATAAATATAAAACAGCCTTTAATGTCCCAATGGGACAATATGAGTGGAATGTTATGCCTTTTGGGTTAAAAAATGCCCCTTCTGAATTCCAAAAAATTATGAATGATATTTTTAACCCTTTTAGCAATTTTATCATTGTTTACATAGACGATATTTTAGTATTCTCAAAAACCCTAGAAATGCATTTTAAGCATCTTGACCTATTCAAGAAAATTATAATTCAAAATGGGTTGGTCATATCTAGACCAAAAATGCATATTTTCCAAACCAATGTGAGATTCTAGGGTCATAATATTGAAAAAGGAAAAATTATTCCAATTCAGAGAAGTATTGAGTTTGCGTCTAAAATTCCTGACGTTATTACTGATAAAACTCAGCTTCAACGTTTCTTAGGAAGTTTAAATTACATTTCTCCTTTTATAAAGGATCTAGCTAAAGATACAGCCATATTATATGATAGGTTGAGAAAAAGCCCTAAAGCTTGGACTGATAATCATACAGAAGCAGTCAAGCATATTAAGGCAAAGGTTAATAACCTACCATGTCTCACTCTGGCTAATCCAAATTGGCAAAAAATAGTGGAGACAGATGCTTCTGATATTGGTTATGGGGGAATTTTAAAACAAATTTCTCCGGCTGAAAAACAAGAATACCTTATACAATTCTATTCAGGGAAATGGAATAATAGTCAAAGAAATTATGCTACTATAGCTAAAGAAATCCTAGCCATAGTCAAAAGTGTTTTAAAATTCCAAGGAGATTTATATAATCAAAAATTTATCATAAAAACTGATTGTCAAACAGCTAAATTCATCTTTAATAAAGATGTAAAACATGATGTTTCTAAACAAATGTTTGCAAGGTGGCAAGCTTTATTAGCACAATTTGATTTTGAGATACATTATAAGAGGGGAACAGATAATAGTCTTCCTGATTTTCTTACTAGAGAATATTTGAGTTAATAATTCTTTATTTTCTGAATACAGGATAATGCGGCCATCGAAAAATTCTTCCTCTAATAGAGGACGAGGAAGAGGAAGAACATCCATGAGCAGAAATAATATTCTGGCTCAATTTGGAAACCAGAGGCTAATAGCCTTAAACATTGCATGTACTTCTGCAGGTACTTCTACAGGTATCTCGGGAATTAGTACCGAACATCCAATGTATAGAGAATTCATGAATTTCATACAATCAAGGCAACCTCAGAACAATGCACCACCATCATATTCAGTTATCGTCAATGACGAAGTCGGTGAAAATATTGAGATATATGATAAAAATGAGAAAGATGAAGTAATACTTCTTCTTGAGCCAAGAGATTTACAATGGAAAGAGGATCCTTGGCAAATCATGTCAAGATATTTTGATACGGCATCATATGCTGTCCCAACATATAAATATAGAATGCATTATGAGATTATACTCTCATCTATTGGGTCTGCTGAATTCCAGCATTTTTTCCCAGCAAATACCAAGAAAGTTTATAACTTTTCAAAAATTATTATAAAAAAGATATTTACCCCAGAAGAATGGGGAATCAGTACGATGAAAGAAAAAGAATATACCCATCCGGAACAAAGAATAGCTGTTAAGTTCAATTACTGGGACTATATTGAGAGCTTTAATAATAGCCTTATTATATGAGAATGCTAATAAGAAGCATTCACGGTTCATCAAAATATGTTCAAATGTGTTTAGACAACATATAACAAATTGGTTCTGTCAGTGGTGGACTTTATATGGCCCAACCTTGAATATCCTTCCAGAGGATTATAAAAAATTATATGCTGAATGGGTGGATGTTTCGCCCAAAATAATGAGACTACAACAAGAAGACATATATTTTAAGGGAATATCCTTAATGTATTTCTTTATAGAATTTTCTATCCCATGGATATGAAATGGACCATAGAAGTTCATACAAATGAAGAAGGGTTTCCTTGCTTAAAAAGGAAGTTTCATACAAAATTTTGGAGTAAATTACTCCAGAGAGATATGGAGGGAAAACTTAATGGACGTAAGATAATAGACTCAATTAATGTGGCTATTGAGAACAGCAAAAACCAAACAGAAGTTATACAGGAAAAGGATAATATTAGTCCTTTTAAACATATAACCAGGAAATTACAGATGAAACAAGGAACTATTTCTAAATCGGAACTCCTTGCATCATATATGGAAGAAGTTAAAAAAGATTTAGCAAAAAATATGGGTATAGAATTCTCAGATAATATATCCATGACCACTTCTAATGAAGAAGAAGACAACTGTGTAGCAGGAGAATCTCAGAGTATTCATAGCACAAAAGAAATGGACATTGAAATGTTTCTACAACAGTTCAAGAACCAAATAGAAGAATCATCTAGCTCGGACAAAGGAAAGGCGATTGCTAAGGAGTAGACGACAAGACGTCAGATGCCAACTTTATTAAAGTTGAAACTATTTGAATTATTGTAACTTTTATAAAGTAGAGGACCCCAGGTCCAATAATGTAATATGACGTAAGCACTTACGTCATGAAGTTTAAATTTTTTTGTCAATCCCTTCTATAAAAGGGTTACTTATTGTGTATAGGAGGCAGGCTTCAGCCAACCCTTCAAATATTACTCTCTCTGTATTTCCATAGTACTGAAATAAAATCATTGTTCATAGTTTAAAATCACTGGTCTCCACCTAAGGTATTTACCTTTTCCAATCTTCTTGTTTTAAGATCTTATAGCCTATATGGTAGGCTAAACACCTGGTGTTGGACTAACAGCAACTGCAACTATTAAGACATGGTTTGAAAAAGACTGTTCCGATGTCTCTAAGGTCGAGGTCATATAATTTAGAAATAGAAAGAACTTGGCTTAGTCCGGAGTTCCTGATTAGGTCCATGTCAGCCATGTGGAGGCGTTTATTTGGGCTAGATTGGAACCATAAAAGTTCTTTCATCCCTAGATTATATGAGTCGTAAATGAACCTGTAGTTATATCGAAGCGATCCTGCCATTCGTTGGTATCAGAGCCATATTCTTGATAGTAGTAGGTGATGGTAGTCCAACACATCTTAATTTTATGAACATCATTAAGAAGCATACTACTGTTAAAAACAGTAGAAAAGAGGAATATGATATGCCTCAACAACTGGATCTTCTTAATAAATGGACGATTCCTAAAATTCAACCCAAGGTTATATACGAAATGGGTACTTTTGAAAAAATGGGATTTAAACAAATTGTTAAAACCACAGAGGAAACTATTACGGTGGACTCTGATCATGGCACTTTTAGATTACTGTCTGAAAGTGATTTTGCCCCTTATAGGAAAACTCATAGATTTATGCATATTGGTTTGGTACAAGTTGCTTTTAAACCACTCACTTTGAGAGGTTTACCTGAGAGCTTCATAGCAGCTTTAAGGGATGGCAAAAATCAAAACTGAAAAAAATCCCTTATAGGGACGGTTCAAACCAGTTTGGCCTATGGCCCTCTTTATTTTAACGTCTATCCCAATCTGCAAATTTCTTTGAATGATGAGAATTCTCTGAATACTTTAATATTAAGTATAAAATTAAATGGCTATGATTATTTGCCTGGTACTGAAGTTATATCTATTTGTTATAGAATTTATTATAAACCATTATACACTTTAAACCCTATGTGTAAAATTATGGATTTTAAAAATGAAACGATTCTTATAGAGACAAATTTTAGTAAGTCTAAAGTTATAACTAGAAGGCCTATTAAATGGAATGAAATTAATTTTCCTAAAGAGTGGGTCATCGAAGAGGCTGTTCCACCTAAAAATAATATAAATCCTGATATCTCTGACATTGAGCAAACTCCTGATGGAACGGTGAGAATCAAATTTACTTACCAAAATTTGTTGATGGGTTATGCTGATAATATAGGTTTGTCTTCTAGAATGTTTAGACCTAACTCATCTTATATATCTTCTGCTGACTATATTGGTGATATGCCTTCCAGGGCGTCTATTTCTCAAATTAGAGAAGAAGATAATTCTCGGGTATCTACCTCTGATATAGGAGAGAGAAAAAGATTTGATAATATCAAAATTGAGAATCATATAGTTACCCCTGATATGGATCCTACTTTGTCCGAAATGGACTTTCCAAATGGTTTACATGGATAGATCTGAACTTATTGATTTTAGACCAGGATCACCGGTAAGAAAAAAAATTTCAAAAGAATTTTTCCAGCCCAAATGGGAATCATTTAGAAAATGGGTTTTCAAAAATTTCAATAATAATCAACATGCATATTTTCAAGAAGATTTTTATAATGATCTTTCTAAAGTAAATAAAGCTATAGCCTTTGTACCATGGTTCATGACAAAATATGTTTATAACTATATTTCTATGTTAGAACAAGATTATAAATTATCTGAGGGTACAATTACCAAATCTCTCTTACCTCCCCAACAATCTTTTCAAATTGAAAAAGATAATAAAACTGTATATTTTACTGCATTTGCAGAATTATTTGATGAAAATGACACTGCTCTTATTACATCTAAGCATGTTAAAATGTTAATTCGACAAAACAATTACACGAATGTTTATGTGAGCATTTTAGGAGAACATATTCTCTCTTTACATGATAAGATTAGTCATTTATGTTCTGAATTACAGAAATCCAAAATCCCTGATAAAGGGAAGGAGAAGGCTACTCCTACTATCCAACCCCCTCCAGAGTTTAAGGATTTTAAATTATCAAAGCTTGATAATATTGAAAGGAAGACCTATACACATACTGGCTCCAAATGGAGATGAAGCTCACCAAAATATCAGCTGAAGGTAGCAAAAGAACCTATTGCGGGTGCCTTCTCCCCTGTGAACCTGACCCTGTATTTATAAGGAAATACAGTGCCCCAAACGTAGGGACGTCAGTACATATACAACATGTACTGGTATGTAAAGCAGACGGAATAACAAGTAGACAAATATGGAAGCTATGAGCATACTAATAATACATGTACGATATGAAACTGTAACCTATGCACCAACCTTACTGTACTTCATATAACGTTCAAAGAAGCGTTCATTATAATATAGCCCCTATGGCTTGCCTAGGTGACACACTTACACTATTTAATACAAATGATCATGTGATGGCCTACCGAAGGCGATCCAAGTCATGTGTAAAGCATATGTTGCTCAAGTACTTATTGCTATGATTTTATACATATAATTATAATTGTTGTCTGATATGAGGGGGCTCACTATAAGGGTCTGCCCGCAGGCCACATATGCCATGTATTGGTTCGAGTCATGAAAAACTAGTGCATGACATTTCAGCTGACTCCAAATACAAATAATGCCACAAGGGCGGGTACGCCACAATGTTTTGGCTCACTATAAGGGTCTGGTCTCGATCCTGTTCACAGAACAGCGTCGCGCGGATGTGTCAAGTATAACCTATGAATACCCTCTTGTCGCTATCTTTTATCAAGTAACGCCTTAACAGGCCTATGGCATGTAATCTATGGCAAAGATTGTCAAAATATTAAGAAAGATCTCTATATATAATACTTAAGTTTCCGAATATAATATCACTATCCAGACGCTAGTCCTTGCTTAACTTAGCGCTATATCGAATAGGTTGTCACATAAGCTAATGTAATTATGCTATGGCCGTTTATTTCATTTATAATATGTGACATATATATAAGACCATATCAGGTGAATTCTAAGGATTTCAAGAAAAGACACTTACGATCATGAGAAATATTAAGAAAGTTGACGCGAAGGGAGTAATAAGAGTAATATAAGCTTTAATAATTAAATAAGGGAATGATACATAAAGCAACTAAAACTTTATTTTCATTTTTCATGTGGGCTATTTGACCTTTATAGGGGAACATGTGGCGTAGGGTGGTGCCTTACGGCAAAGGGAGTTTTAGCTTTATATACCTCGGGTGCTTTCCTAGCTAGTAGTGGTACCACGAGCTTCCAACAATCCAACACACCTTGGTGTAGCCTTAACACCACCAACCCAATCAACTATATGTACAAAACATATATATATATATATTCATCAATAACCCGTAGGTTCACCTAATAATTTATTCTAATATTTTTCACTTATACTCAAGGTTGATCAAATTCCTTAATCATGGTTTGGAGTGAATTCTTATTCTCCAACTTATGAAATTCGATATTAAATCTGCCCATCAGTAGCACTACCCCAAAACTCCATCTTTTCATAATTTTATCTTTTTCTTTTTTCAAGAACCCCAATAATCAAGACCTATTTTAATAGCTAATAAAAATTAAAATCAAATACCTATTCACAATCATACTCATGGGTAGGGTAAAGAATTTACCTTTTCCAATTCAAATCTCAACTTTAGCTCTTGAAGATTCTTTGAGTTTGACACCAAAAATCACTTTATTTCTAAGCCTCTTGTAGATGTGGATATAATTTTCCCCTCTTTAAATCCCTTCCTTACTCCAAGTTCACCTTTAATGGAGTTGAAAAGAAAGATGGAAAAGATGAGGAGAAGTGCTACTATTGTTGCATCTTCCAGTGACCAAAATACCCTTTTTTTTCTCTTAATTGGGGTTTCCAAAAGAAGAAAGAATAGGAAATTAAAGTACTAGTAGTACCTGTACGTTCTCTCTCTCTCCCCTTTTAACTTTTCCCCCTCTCTTCCTTTACTTTTATTTTTTTGTACTAAAATACAAAGTATTAATATTGTATGTTGCTTTCCAGCAACCAACTTATCACTTTGCCAATTCCCTTTTTTTTCCATTCTCTCTTCTCTTTTTAAATAATCAAGGATTGGGCTTCACTAGTAACTAAATATACATTTGTACGCACCACAATTATATATCCACATTATCATTAACCTTAAGATATACCCACGTAACTCTTTATAGATTACGCATTAAGCTCGTTTGAAGAGTTAAACTTGTATTCGAAATTTCTCGAGGCCCTACAATCTCCCCCACTTAGGATCATTCATCCTCGAATGGTGCTCATAGCTTATTTTAAGTGTCATAACCATCCACAATATTCGTGAGACCACCAAAACTTCACCCACTTCACTTTTTCCATCATAAGGCCTTGAAATTTGGCTAACACTCAAAAAATTTAGAAAATTCGGCAGAGTTTTCTTTGTAAATAGGCCTATCGGGAACCTGACAGCAAGCCAGAATATATACAACTATGCTGCACAGAGCGTCACAACATATACAATGCTCAACAATTACTACACGAGGCTCTGTTTGGCCTTATACTCAAATAAAGGTTACAATCATTTGCATAACTCACCTTATACTCTGCATCTGGAAGCTGCATCCATGCAAGTCTCTAGAATCATAAGTGCATATACAAGCACCTATACGTATCATAAGAGAATTAGATAACAATGGAACAAATACAATATAAACTATCAATCATATAAAAGATACAAATAGTCTATGAACCTTCTGATAGTTCTTGGAACAAGTATAGATATTTAGTTTTCATATCAGCTTCATCTTCCTAGGTGGCTTCATCTACATTTTGATTTCTCCAAAGTACTTTAACTGAAGCTATGTCTTTAGTTCTTAACTTTCAAACTTGACGGTCTAATATAGCCACAGGGACTTCCTCATATGATAAGTCTCCTGCAAGCTCGATATCCTCCGTAGGGATGACATGGGAAGGTTCTCCTAAACATTTGTGCAACATAGACACATGGAAGACCTGATGCACTGCAGCTAGCTCTGGAGGTAATTCTATCTCATAGGCTACCTAGAAAATTCTGAGTATAACTCTATAAGGTCCAATATACCTGGGACTTAGCTTACCTTTATTCCCGAATCGCATAACGCCTTTCATAGGAGACACCTTCACGAATACCAAATCATCAATTTGAAACTTTAGATCCCTATATCGCACATCAATATATGATTTTTGTTGATTCTGAGCAGTCTTCAACCTCTCTTGTATCAACTTGACCTTCTCAATGGCTTGGTGGACTAGATTCGGTCCTAATATTTGTGTCTCACCTACTTCGAACCAACCGATAGGCGATTTACATCGCCTCCTATACAGAGCTTCAAATGGAGCCATGTCAATGCTGGAGTGATAGTTGTTATTATAGGCGAACTCTATTAGGGGCAAATGATCATCCCAGTTACCTTTAAAGTCCAGCACACATGCTCTCAACATATCCTCAAGCGTCTGAATAGTGCGCTCGTCTTGACCATTTGTATGTGGATGAAATGTAGTGCTAAGATTCACTTGTGTGCCTAAGCCTCTTTGGAACGATGTCCAAAATGAGCAGTAAATTGGGCACCTCTATTTGATATAATGGACATCGGGGTCCCATGTAAGCGAACAATCTCCTTTATATATAGTTTAGCATAATCCTCAGCTATTCTGGTGGACTTAACAGGTAAAAAAATGGGCTGATTTTGTCAGCCGATCAACTATTATCCAAATGGAGTCATGTTTTCGAAAAGAAGAAGGCAAACCTATGACGAAATCCATGTTAATAGCCTCTCATTTCCATACCGGAATACTTATGGTCTGAGCTAGGCCACCGTGTCTTTGATACTCTGCTTTCACTTGTTGGCAATTGGAGCACTGTGCTACATATGCTGCTATATCTTTCTTCATATCATTCCACTAGTAGACCTCTTTAAGGTCATGATACATCTTTGTAGAGCCCAGATGGATTGAGTAACGAGAACAATGTGCCTCAGCCATAATCTGTTGTCTCAAGCCATTTACATCAGGTACACATAGTCTACCTTGACATCTCAAAGTTCCATCACTTTCTAGCTCAAAAGTTGTAACCCGGTGTTGTCGAATCCCTTCTTTATATTGAAACAATAAGGGATCGTCACACTGCTTCTCTTTCACCAATGCTACTAAGGATGACTCTGCCGTATTCAATACTACAACACCGCCATCTTCGGAATCCATGAATCAAACTCCTAGCTGGCTAATTTATGAACATCTCTGGCTACCTCATGCTGAGTAGGTGACAAATGTTCCAGGTTACCCATAGATAGTCGACTGAGAGCATCTGATACAATATTACCCTTACCTGGGTGGTAAAGAATATCGACATCATAGTCCTTCAGCAGCTCTAGCCACCTCCTTTGCCTTAGATTCAACTCTTTCTACTTGAATAGATATTGGAGACTCTTATGGTCTGTGAAGACATCAACATGCACCCTATATAAATAGTGACACCATATTTTAAGTGCAAACACAACTGCTGCAAGCTCCAAATCATGAGTGGGGTAATTTTGTTCATGCTTCTTCAACTGACGAGAGGCATATGCTATAACTTTTCCATGTTGCATCAGAACGCAACCAAGGCCAACACCTGAAGCATCACAATACATAGCATACCCTTCCGTTCCCTCTGGTAAGGCCAACACTAGCGCTGTAGTTAATCTATTTTTCAACTCTTGGAAGCTTCTTTCGCAAGCATCCGACCACTGGAACTTAGCTGATATTTGTGTCAGTTTAGTTAATGGGGAAGAGATAGAGGAAAAACCTTCCACAAATCTCCTGTAGTAACCGGCTTATACCAAGAAAATAAGTACCTCTGTAGGAGTGGTTGGTCGAGGCCAGTTCTTCATAGCCTTTATCTTCTGAAAAACCACTCTAATGCCTTCTTCAGATAACACATGGCCAAGAAAGGCTATCGAGCTTAACCAGAACTCGCACTTAGAAAACTTAGCATATAACTGGTGTTCTCTCAGTATCTGTAGCACCGATCTCAAATGATTTGCATGCTCTTCTTCATCACATGAATATACCAAGATGTCATCTATAAATACAATCATGTACATATCAAGGAAGGGTTTAAAAACCCTATTTATCATATCCATGAAGGCTGCTCATGACAAGGAACTCAAAGTGCCCATATGTTGTCCAGAAAGTTGTCTTGGGAATGTCTACTTCACGTATCCTCAGCTGGTGATAACCAGACCTCAAATCAATCTTTGAAAAGCATTTAGCTCCTTGTAGCTGATCAAATAAATCATTTATTCGGTGAAGAGGATACTTATTCTTGATTGTCGCTTTATTTAGCTGCATGTAGTCTATACACATTCTCAATGTGCCATCTTTCTTACGTACAAATAGCACCAGTGCACCCCAAGGCGATATACTGGGTTGGATGAAGCCTTTGTAAAGCAAGTCTTTCAATGGCTCCTTTAGATCCTTCAACTCTGCATGCGTCATTCTATAAGGTGAATTGATATTGGTTGAGTACCGGGATCTACATCGATACCGAAGTCAATTTCCTAACGGGAGGTAATCCAGGAAGTTCATCAGGAAACACATCTGGATACTCATTCACCACTGGTACTGACTGAAGAGTTGGCACCTGTTTCTCAGTTTCAAGGTTTCTTACTCGGACAAGGTGATATAAACACCTCTTTGCAATGAGATTTCATGCCTTAATATAGGAAATAAACCTCCCTTTAGGAATAATAGTATTACCCTTCCACTCCAAGACAGGATTTCCCAGGAAATGAAATCAGGCAATCTTAGCTCGACAATCAACTGTAGCATAGCAGGAGGATAGCCAATCCATACCCATGATGACGTTAAAGTTGACCATTTAAAGTTCTATTAGATTAGTCAATGTATCATGGCCACATATGGTCACTACACAATTATAATAGACCCGCCTAGCTATGATAGACTCTCCTACTAGAGTCGACACCACAAATGGTTCATGTAACAATTCTGGCTCTATTCTGAACTTTTTACCAATAAATATAGTAACATATGATAGGGTAGCTCCTGGGTCTGTCAAGGCATATACATCATATGAGAAGATGGATAGAGTGCCTATGACCATGTCTGGAGATGCCTCTGAATCTTGCCGACCGACTAGTCCATACACATGATTTGGGCTGGCACTAGAACCACCCCCCCTGCCTCTACCAGATCCTCTACCTGCTGGTGCCTGAGGATCACGAGAAGAAGAAGGTGCCAATGATGATGTGGCTGATGTGGACCCTGTAGGCTGTGATCTATCACTTCTGGATTTATCTCTAAGCCGCGGACAATCTCGTACCATATGACCTTTTATACCACACCAATAACAAGCATTTGAACCACGCCGACACTCCCCTCCATGTGCTCGGCCACACTGTCTGCATGTAGGTCAAGGTGGTAATCCCCGACTAGTATCCCTTTAAGGTCGTGGGCCTGGTGCCCTAGAAGTTTGACCCTGGTCATGTCTATATCTCAAAAATTGAGCTGGAGCACTAGTTGTGGAGCGTGCCACCGACTGAGTCTGCCTAGGTGGTCCTCTGCTCCCTAGATACTGAACAACCATCCTAGCTCTCTTGCTATGTTCCTTCTCGTTATCTATTTCACGATTTTGTTGATCCTTATCTAACTGCTGAGCATATGCCATGATCCTTGCTATATCCAAATCCCTATTCAGGGCAGCAATAGAAATGTTGTCCCTAAAGCGACCCACAAGGCCATGCACAAATTTATGAATCCTTGATGCCTGAGTACTGACATACTCTGGAGCAAATCTAGACAACTGCGTAAATCGCAAACTGTACTCTCTGACACTGAGATCACGCTGCTCTAAATGCGGAAACTCATCCACCTTTGGCTGTTGGAGCTCAAATGGCAAGAAATGATCCATGAAGGCCCTTGAAAAGTTTGTCCAGATTATTGGGGGAGCATTCTGATGTGCCGGGATTCTACGGCACATTTGACGCCTTTAACTAAGAATACTCGCGAGTTTTCAAGCAACTTTTGTGGTTTCTGATATTTTTATGTTGTATTTAAGAAATGGAGACAAGGATAAAAAGGAAGTGAAAAATACTCAAGCTAAGTAACACGGGTTAGGCTTGACGGAGGGCCTGACGGCTCGTCACACAGCTGACTGACCGTCAGGGGAGTCACCAAACCTGGCAGCAGCTAAAGGAGGCACTGGATAGTGGTGACGATTGGCGTGATGGCCCGTCACACCCGTGACTGTCCGTCAGCCAAACCGTCAAGTTAGAGCTAAAGGATAGCATGCACTGGATAGTGGCGACGGCTTGGAGTGACGGCCAGTCTCATGGGTGACGGTCCGTCAAGCGACCCGTCAACGCGAAGCGGGACTCCGAAAATTCTATTTTTGGACTTTATTTCCTGGACTGCTATAAATACCCATTGTTAGGGTTATTTTAGATATTGATTAACTAATATTTGTGAGACGTTTTGAACGAGTTTTGGGAGGAGAAAACACGATACAAACTCATTTTCTTCCTCTTCTTCCATTGTTCTTGGGATTTTCACCATTGGTGCTGGGATTCTACGAAGTTCAAAGTAAAGTATTAATTTTCTATTGTAAGAATTCCTTCTTCTCATATGAATACTAGTATTTCTTTACTTCGCTTTGCTAGCATGAGTGGCTAAACTCCCCACAACTAGGGTTGTGGGATCCATGGCAAGAGTCACAATGTAGATTCCGGGTAGTGTTGGGTTAAATTTATATGTTGTCACGTGGTTAATCATTCGTTATTTACATTTTCTAATGGTTGCAAACATTAGAACATACCTAGGTTTGATTTGCTTGAACAAAGAGATTAAAACCGGGAAATTTGATTAACTACGAGGATTCGAGACTATCAAATCTCGTCTTATGATTAATGCTGTAACTAGATTAATCTACTCGATGTTTAGGATTGAAATAAGAAAGTTCACTTTTTCAAGTTCGAGAGAATTGAAAAGGAATATCGTCTATTTGGTTGAGAAACGTTTAGATGATATCATTAATTCAATTACATCGTGATATGCATATAGAAAGAACCCGGTTAAGCTTTGAGTCAAAATTGTTACGACGCCATGGTGAACACTTCCCTAGTTCATTCTCATATTGATTAATACTCATTGAAACTCGCAATTAGTTACTTGCATTGTTCAAATATTGATCACAGAAACCCCCCAATTTATCGGAAACTATTGACTACTAGTCAACTAATTCACTAACGATTTAATTTGCACCTTATTCCCTGTGGGATCGACCCCAACCTTTGTTGGGTTCTATATTTGACGACGACCGATTACGCTTCATAATTGGAGTTGTAATTTGGGCGTATCAAATTTTGGCGCCGTTGCCGGGGACTACGGTTGTTTATTACGTCCGGTGTGTTTATTTGACTCTTAGTCGTATTTCCTGTTTTTACTTTTATTTGTTGTTTTTGTTTGTTACAGGGTACTGAGTTGTGCATGCCAAGTACCCGACGCTCGGGTGAACCAATATTACCCTACGACCCCGAGCTCGCAAGAACGCTAAGGCAAACCATGAATGTATAACAGCAGGAGGCAGCAAGGCTCGCTGCAGAACAACATGCTCAACAGGATCAGCATCACTTGAATGTTGAGGATATAGAGGATGATATTGCATTAGATGGAGTTGGTGCTATGGGCGCCATTGTTCTTCCTCCGCTATCACCTGGGGCCAAGTTCAACATTACTAGCACAATGCTCCAGCTGTTAAACTTAAAGGGACTGTTCCGTAGTATTATTGGTGATGATCCAAACCGACACCTAATGAATTTTGTGGGTATCTGCAAGTCATTCGAACTGCCTGGAGTAAGTCAGACAGCAATCAGACTCAGGTTGTTTCCGTTGTCTCTGTCTGATGAGGCAGCATTATGGTTGACAGAGCTAACCCCCGACTCTATCACAACCTGGGTAGAGTTGAAAGGAGCTTTCCTAGAAAGGTTCTTTCCTCCCTCTAGGATGATACAGTTGAGGGATGAAATTAGCAACTTCAGAAAACAACCTCATAAGGCTTTACATGAGACTTGGTTGCGGTTCAAGAAGAAGCTGACACAATGCCCGAACCATCAGTTGACCGACAATTTCCTGATGCAGACATTCTACAGGGCACTAAATTTGGCTATTAAGCCGACACTGGATAATGCAACAGGTGGAGCGTTTATGGGTCTCACCTTTATCGATGCCACAACTATTTTAGACCGGCTCACTAAAACCAACAGGGCCTGGCATACACGGGAAATAGAGGTGGCTGCTAGCACTCATGCAGTCGGTATGTCAGGGGAACAGCGTAGGAAAGAGGAAGAGCGGGATCAAGATATGGCCCATCTGAAAATGCAAATGGACCTACTGACAAAACATTTGCTGTCAGGAGACATGGAGAAAGTGAAAGTTGTGGGTTCCCAAGGTAGAGCAGCAGAGTTTGAGTCTGATGAGGAGGTGAACTATTTGGGGGGTTTCCAGGCCAATGGCCAGGGAAACCAAGGTCGGAACTATCAGAAGGACAACTACTATGAAAAAGCTGGCTACAGAGATCGTGATCAGGGGAACTAGATGAATAAAACTGATAGAGGTGGGTTGTACGTACCACCTGGTAACCGAGAAAGAACTAGCAACAAGACAGGGACGTCCAAGTTAGAGAATATGATGGCAAAGATGTTGTTGAAGGTGGAATCTACTGACTCCGGAGTCAAGGAAATGAAATCTGAATTATCATCAATGAGTCAGTTAGTGAATTCTCATTCCACCTCAATCAAGCAGCTAGAGCAACAAATGAGTCAAGTCTCGGCGTCCCTAAATCAAAGGAAAGCTGGGACATTGCCGAGTGACACCATTCAAAACCCGAGAAATGACGGAAATTGTATGGCAATCACCACCAGAAGCGGTAAGACATTATCGGAATCACATCCGGTAATTCAGACTCAGAAAGGTAATGTTGCTGAGGAAGATGAGTTAGTAGATGCTGAAAATATGGTCGATGAGGGTGTGAGAGTATCTGTTGAAAAACCCATTGAGGTAGAGGATGCTACTCAAGTGCTCACGGATAAAAGCAAGGAAGTTGAAAAACTTCCAACTATGATGCCTCGGCCACCGCCTCCTTTCCCACAATGGTTGAAGAAGAAAGTGGAAGATAGCAAGTTCCTAAATTTCATGACCATGCTCAAGAAGATATCAGTGAACATCCCTCTGGTGGATGCGCTTGAACAAATGCCCGGTTATGCCAAGTTCATGAAGGACTTGATCACAAAGAAGAGGTCGGTAAGTTTTGAACCGGAAGACAACCTCCACCATTGTAGCGCCATTTCATCAAGGTCGCTAGTCCAAAAGAAAGAAGACCCGGGTGCGTTCACTATTCCTTGCACCATAGGGGAGTTTAACTTTGCAAAAGCTCTTTGTGACTTGGGGGCTAGCATAAACTTGATGCCGTTAGCCATTTACCGGCAGTTGGGCTTAGGAGCTCCCAAATCGACGACTATGAGACTATTGATGGCTGATAGATCGGTTAATCGCCCTGTGGGTATTTTGTATGATGTGCTTGTGAAGGTGGGGAAGTTCATATTTCTGGCAGACTTCATGATTTTAGACTGCGAAGTGGACTTTGAAGTCCCTATTATTTTGGGACGACCCTTCTTGGCAACCAGAAGAGTATTAGTAGATATGGAGAGCAACGAGTTGACCTTCAGGTTGAACGATGAAGTAGTGAAGTTTAATGTGTGCAAGTCAATGAGGCAACCGAGGGACATGAATGTCGTCTCGGTTATTGATGTTGTTGCCGAATCTGATGTGATTGTTTCTATTGAAGAGAGACTTGCTGTAGAGACGTTGGTAGTAGTCATGATGAACTTCGATGATGATGACATCGAAGATTATGAAGAAATTGAAAATCTGTGGTTGGAATGGGGTCATATTGTTACGCCCCAAAGAAATTAGATCTCGACTTAAAGAACAGACCGACACCTCCTGCAAAGCCTTCTATTGAGGAAGCGCCGGTATTAGAGTTGAAAGAGTTGCCAGGACATCTAAAATATGCATTTTTAGGTGACAAAGATACCTTACCTGTAATCATTGTGACAGACCTTGTGCAATCTCAAGTTGAAGCTTTACTATCCACACTGAGGAGACACAAGAGAGCAATCGGCTGGACCATTGCAGATATTACTGGCATCCCACCAGGTATTTGTACTCATAAGATACAGTTAGAAGAAAATTGCACTCCCACCATCGAGCACCAGCGGACACTGAATCCGCCAATCCAAGAGGTGGTGAAGAAAGAGATCATCAAATGGCTCGATGCTGGAGTGGTTTACCCAATTTCTGATAGCAAATGGGTAAGGCCAGTACAATGTGTTCCTAAGAAGGGAGGAATGACTGTGGTAGAAAATGACAAAAATGAGCTGATTCCATTAAGACCTGTCACGGGGTGGCGAGTCTGTATGGATAACCGGAAGCTAAACTCCTGGATTCTCCGTGATCATTTCCCCATGCCCTTTATGGATCAGATGCTGGACAGATTAGCTGGCAGGGGTTGGTACTGCTTTTTAGATGGATATTTGGGGTACAACCAAATATCTATCGCCCCGGAAGATCAGGAGAAAACCACTTTCACCTGTCCCTACGGTACGTTTGCTTTAGACGCATGCCCTTTGGTCTTTTCAATGCTCCTGCAACATTCCAAAGATGCATGATGTCTATCTTTTCTGATATGGTGGAGAACACATTGGAAGTCTTCATGGATGACTTTTCGGTAGTGGGTGATGCATTTGATGATTGCTTGTCTAATCTGGGTCAAGCATTGCAAAGGTGTGAAGAGTCAAACCTCGTGCTGAATTGGGAGAAATGTCATTTCATGGTGAAAGAAGGCATTGTATTAGGGCACAAAATATCTATGAGAGGTCTAGAGGTGGATAGAGCCAAGATAGAAGTCATCGAGAAACTACCTCCACCCATTTCAGTAAAGGGTGTGAGGAGCTTTGTTGGTCATGCCGGTTTCTACCGAAGATTCATTAAAGATTTCTCTAAGGTTGCTACCCCCTTGTGCAGGTTACTTGAAAAGGAGACTAAGTTTGTATTTGATGCTGAGTGTTTGAGGGCGTTTGAGTGCCTGAAAGAAAAGTTAGTGGATGCTCCTATTATAATTTCCCTGGATTTGTCCAAACCGTTCGAAGTAATGTGCGATGCGAGTGGTGTTGCACTTGGAGCTGTTCTGGGACAGAAGCGAGACAAACTTTTTCACCCCATTTATTATGCTAGTAAAGCATTGAATGGGGCGCAAAATAACTACACAGTGACAGAATAGGAGCTGCTGCCTGTTGTATACGCTTTTGAGAAATTCAGAGAGCACTTACTTGGTACAAAAGTGGTGGTGCACACAGATCATGCAGCCTTGAGGTATTTAATGACCAAAAAGGATGCAAAACCTCGACTAATCCGATGGGTGCTATTGTTGCAGGAATTTGACTTTGAAGTCAAAGATCGGAAAGGGTGTGAAAACTAGGTAGCGGATCATCTGTCCAGGCTCGAGAGAGAAGAGAACGTAGTAGATGAACCGGAGATTGATGATGCATTCCCGGATGAGCAGGTGATGGCCGCGTCACTTGATATGGTGCCTTGGTACACTGATTTCGTAAATTATGTGGTGAGTGACATGATCCCGAAAGATTTGAACTTCCACCAGAAAAAGAAATTTCTCCATGATGCAAGTAAGTTTTTCTGGGATGAGCCGTATTTATTCTGGTTGTGTGCTGACAACATAGTGAGGAGATGTGTACCGGAAGTGGAAATGACAAGCATCTTGCAAGCTTGTCATTCGTCCCCAGTTGGAGGACATCATGCGGGTAATCGAACCACCCAAAAAATCTTACAATGTGGTTATTATTGGCCGACAATCCAGAAAGATTCATATGAATTTGCCAAGTTCTGTGATCAATGCCAATGAAGAGGAGCAATCTCTCGCTGACAAGAGTTTCCCATGTCCACTATTTTGGAGGTTGAGTTGTTCGACGTATGGGGAATAGATTTCATGGGCCCTTTTGACAGATCTTATGGGAACCGTTACATCTTGGTAGCGGTGGATTATGTTTAAAAGTGGGTAGAGGCGGTTGCTTTGGCCGATAACGAAGGGAGAAGTGTGGTGGCTTTTCTAAAACGAAACATCTTTGCTCGGTTTGGCACCCCTCGCACAATCATAAGTGATGGAGGTTCACATTTTTGCAATAAGGTGTTCCGAGCTGCTCTAGCAAAATTGGGGTGAAGCAACACAAGGTAGCCACACCTTATCACCCCCAAACCAGTGGACAAGTCGAAGTGTCGAACCGTGAAATTAAAGAGATATTGGCAAAGTCTGTGAATGTGAACCAGCGTGATTCGGCAAGAAAGCTGGATGACGCACTCTGGGCGTACCGAACAGCGTTTAAGACGCCAATAGGTATGTCTCCTTACCAATTTGTTTTTGGTAAAGCTTGTCACTTGCCCATGGAACTTGAGCACAAAGCCCTTTGGGTGCTCAAAAAGTTAAATCTCAGTTGGAGAGAGGCATCAGAACTAATGTTGGAAGAATTGAATGAGATGGACGAGTTCCGATTGCGAGCATATGAGAGATCCGCTCTCTACAAGGAACGAATGAAGCTATACCATGACAGAAAAATTGAGAAAAGGGAGTTCAAGGTTGCAGACTTGGTATTGTTGTTCAACTCCAGGTTCAAATTATTTCCCGGGAAACTCAAATCCAAATGATCCGGACCATTCAAAGTACACCAAGTGTTTCCATCCGGTGTGGTTGAACTCGAAAATAAGGATGGTGAGTTGTTCAAAGCCAATGGGCAGAGGGTAAAGCAATATCTGGGCCTCCCGGAGGAGGTACATATTCTGTCTCTGGTGTATCTTGATGAAGTCTGAGTAATCAAGACACCCGCGTCGTGCCGCGACGTTAAATCAGGCGCTGTATGGGAGGCAACCCATGAATTGTTGTTGTATTATGATCTTAGAAAAATTTGATTTGTTAGAATTGGTTAATTTGTGCGTTGAGTGTGCAGGTACAAAAAGGTAGAAGTAACAGCATGTTCTGTCTATGAGTGATGGTTCCTGTTGGTGGGTCGTCAACTGTATGATGGACCTTCACACAAACCGTCACAGTTGGACAAATATTTATCCCCACTGTTTGGTGGTGACGGTAAGAGTGATGGACCTTCACAGCTTTGGTGAACCGTCATTCCAGGCCGTCACCAAGGCACTCACAAGGGCTCACTTTTTATGTAAGACGCTCCAAGTGACGGACCGCCAGGTTGTTGACGGACTTTCACTTCGGCCACCACATCAGGTAAGTTTTAAATTTTTGGTGCCCCGACCCAAAACCAACCCAACCCGCCTGAATATATTGAAATCATCTTCATCATCTTCCCACTCATATTCTACTCTCAAGCGCCAACCCTCCATTAAAACCAAAATCCTCTCTTCCCCAAGCAAATCCCACATCCCCATCATCTTTCACCATTCGTCCAAAACGCAAGAACCAACAATTCCCCGTCGAAGAATAGGGTTGTCCATCGGTTCTTGTAAATCATAAAGGAATAGAAGTTTTCTTCTCACTAACAAAATCAAGGTATGATTCTAAACTCTTCCTCGTTGGGATTATTTGAGTAGCATTATGAAGAAATACCGAAGGAAATTGTTGGGTTTGTATATGTGTGAAATGGTGATAATGTAAATCTTGTTGGGTATGAGTGGTGTTGTTGTTTGAAATCATAAAATTTGACATGGGTGAAGTCTTGAGTAACCCATGAGATTAAATGCATGATGGGTGGTGACTTTGTGAAACCAAATCCCACAAAGAATGGGAAAACCCCGAATAGAGCACAAGGTGTTCGAGGAAATGCCTCAAAGAAAGTAAAACACGCTGTCTCAACCTGACGGTTGGCATGATGGCCCGTCACACCAGTGACTGCTCGTCAGCCAAACCGTCAACAATAAACAGTTCACTGTCTTAAAGTGATGGCCGGTGTGACGGTCCGTCACCCATGTGACTGACCGTCACCCAAACCGTCACTCCGAGAAAGTGGCAATAGTTGAGTGTTTTCCTGTTCTCATATGTTTGAACTTGTTCACGTGCAGGTACATGGCCCCCAAACAACAACCACCTCGCGGTCAAGCACAAAAGAGGAAAGAAAGATCCGCTACCACTCGGACCCTAATAGATGAATCGAGTAGCGAAGAAGAAGCAGTTGAAGCCCCAGCTTACCAGACTAGGCTATCCAAACGAAGAAACACCCAAGTCTCCCAGTCTGAAGAGGAGAGTGGGTCATCTAGCAGTAGGTCGGGGTGTGATAGTGGATCTGAAGAAAGTGGTAGCTCCAGCCCCAGTCCGGAGGATGTAAGTGGTACTGAAACCACCAAAAATGCAGGGAAGGCACCCATGTATAAAGAATCGATCCGGTGGGCATTTGAGGGTGCTCGAAAGCACTATCTTGACGGTCTTACCAAAACAATGTCGAGGAGCCACAAAAGACCGATAGCTGAAGAAGTGCAAATTATTACCACGGATCTACCAGAATACCCAGTTCTTCAGACACAGCTTCAGAGGTACCAGCTTGAGTGGATGAGCACACCTCCGGGATTCTATTATCCAGAACTAGTCCGGGAATTCTATGCCAACTATTTGGCACTGTTGGAGAGAAAATGTGAGAAAGAAAAAGGGGTTAAATCAGCACCAAGGCAGGACCGGGTTTCGGTTCAGGGTAAACAAGTAGACATCTCCCGAGAGATGATTAACAGAGTCCTCTTCGGTCCTGAATACATTCCTCCACCTGATATGCCGGAGTTTCATGACAAAATTGCCAATATATACTCGCAGAGACCATGGTTATCATGGACATTGACTGATGGCTCACCATCTTGTCTAACTCAGATGGGACGGATATCGAAGCAATCACTAAGCTTTGTAGTAAAGTTTTGGTGGGCTGTTGTGCGGTACAGGCTATTTCTAACTGGTGGAGACGCTAATTTGGATGAGGGAAGAGCCATACTTGTAGCAAGTTTGATAGGCGGGTACGTCATCAACTTCGGAATGATAATCGCAGACGAGATATGGACCAGGGCCATAAAAACTACTTCTTCTTTGCCATTCCCGTGTCTGGTTACTGAGTTATGCAGGCGTGCAGAGGTGCCGATATTGGACGGTATTGATGAGCAAGTGACAGCATCATCCAAGCAAAATATTGACAAATCAAAGAATGACACTAAGTTTGACATGAGGATTCATAAGCCTCAGATCTTCGAGGAACCAACCACAACCACCTCCGAGGCAACTGACACTCCATCAGGCACAGAGATGCCACTTGAGGTGTTTGATCCGAAGACTTCACAAATAACGAGAGCTACTGTCGAAAGATCTGGCACTGCAGCAAGGCCTTCTCTACCACCAGAATATCACATGAATCCACAAAATTTTGCTAAAATGGTGCAGAAGCAGAAATAGATAGATAAACAAAGTGCCGCTTGGATGAACTTGTTCAAACCCACCATTGATGAAGCAATACGGAAGGCTCTGAATCCATTTGAGGGGCTGCGTGCAAGGGTCGATGTGATGGAAACCCGAATGGAGTCAAGGCTAAACGAAATGAGCATCCCGGACCTGGCAAGATTTGATGTGGAACTGAAGAAGGTAAAAAATGATATCACCATCCTCAAGCAAGGAAAAATGCTTTATGATGATACTTCAGAGTTCGTGGACTTGGACGAAGAAACCACGATAGTGGATTTGATGGGTCGGCCACTGAAAATTAATGAACCCCAAGCAGGTGAAAGTGGGGTAAATAAGTCAAAGAAGAGAAAGCACAAAAAGATATCAGCTGAGGAGGACGAGTTAGAGGTTGCGAAGCGGCGGTCGGTAGTAGATGAGCAGTTGTGACAGGAAAGAGTGCGTGCCCAAGCAGGTGGGGCATCATCCAGTGTAGTACCGGAGTCTGGAGAGACTCCAGATGTTGATGAGCTGCGTACGGAAACCTAGGTTTCCCAGGTACCCCTATGCCTTTGTTCTGAATATCTATTTCCTTGAGCATTGAGGACAATGCTAAATTCTTTTGTTAGGGGTAGGGGTATTACCACCGGAGGTTTTTGTTGCCGTGTTTCTTTTCCTTCGGTGTGCTATCTAGTAGAACTGGCATGTTTAGGTTGTCATTTAAATTTTGGTTGTGTTGTGATGTCTATAGCAAGCATGGATTTTTGAAAGTTGAACTAAAAGGAGCCCCCTCTGAAAAAGTTGATTTTGTACTTATGTTTGAAATGATTGACTGTTCTGGATCCTTGAATGTCATTGTGTGGGTGTGATTGTAATAATTATGCTTAAGCCGAGCTGATGTTTTGATAGTTGGTAGTGGTATGGTTTCTTGGTGCCAAGTGTGTGTGAGTTTATTGTTATAAACTCTTACTCTGTGCATGCATCTAGAACTTGCCCGGTCTATTTTGTTAAGCTTGAAGTTGGTTGCTTAGGAAAGGATCACAAGCCCTTTTTGTGTGCAGTCCACTTAGCCTATAAGACCGTCCAAATGCAAATAATCCCTTTGATCCCTGTTTGAGCCATAATTGACCCTATTCTTTCAATAACCTGTCACCGTTTCTCTTTAACTTTGAATCCTTATTTTGACCCTGGTACTTCCTTGGACATCATGCACCTCAACTCAGGCAATCAGCCTAAGTTGAGGGTGGCTACTATAGAGGTAAATGATAAGAAAAATAGGATGGATAAGATTGGTTGTGGATAGAATGAAAATTTCGAGTGTGTGCCTAAGAAAAGAAAGAAAAAGAAACAAAAAAGAGATGAAAAAAAGAAAAAAAAAAAGAATTGTCAAAAGAAAGAGGCCGCACCTGTAGCTAGAAAGAAGGGAATAAAAAGGTGAATAAGGATGGACGAAGTAAAGTTAAGTGGAAATAGTAGGTCGGTGATTCCAAGGAGGGTTTAGTCACTATTCCCCAAACGTATCCTACCTGCACCCGAAGCCTCATTACAAGCCAAAACAAGTCCTGTAGTGATCCTGAGCGGCTTTCTGAAAAACTGAAATAGAATAGCAAGGGCAAGCTTATGGCATCGCATGTGCATTATTTGAAATCGTTTGTGAGTCTGAGCGCCTTACCTAATCCCAAATCTTGTGTGAGGGACTTCTTTGTAGTGAGGGCACCGAGATTTCTGTATCATCTATTGACTGTTGCGATAGCTGTTGTGTGTGTATGTAGAATATTCTATCATATCGGAATGACATGTTTGGATCCTTGCAAGTTAGCGTTTCATACATTTGTGTACTACCGGGGGGGCTTGATTTAAATTTAATAGACTGTTGAGTGGCCATGATTTGCTAAAGATATGTGTTTGTATTCTTAGTTGAGTCGTCATTTTGTTTTTGTTGTCATGTTTTTTGAGGACAAGCGAACGTTTTAAGTTGAGGGTGTTGATGTGCCGGGATTCTACGGCACATTTGACGCCTTTAACTAAGAATACTCTCGAGTTTTCAAGCAACATTTGTGGTTTTTGATGTTTTCATATTGTATTTGCAGGAAATGGAGACAAGGGTAAAAAGGAAGTGAAAAATACTCAAGCTAAGTAACACGGGTTAGGCTTGACGGAGGGCCTGACGGCTCGTCACACAGGTGACTGACCGTCAGGGGAGCCACCAAACCTGGCAGCAGCTAAAGGAGGCACTAGATTATGGCGATGGTTGGCGTGACGGCCCGTCACACCCGTGACTGCCCGTCAGCCAAGCCTTCAAGTTAGAGCTAAAGGATAGCATGCACTGGATAGTGGCGACGGCTTGGAGTGACGGCCAGTCTCATGGGTGACGGTCCATCAAGCGACCCGTCAACGCGAAGCGGGACTCCAAAAATTCTATTTTTGGACTTTATTTCCTGGACTGCTATAAATAACCAGTGTTAGGGTTATTTTAGATATTGATTAACTAATATTTGTGAGACGTTTTGAATGAGTTTTGGGAGGAGAAAACACGATACAAACTCGTTTTCTTCTTCTTCTTCCATTGTTCTTGGGATTTTCACCATTGGTGCTGGGATTCTACGAAGTTCAAAGTAAAGTATTAATTTTATATTGTAAGAAATTCCTTCTTCTCATATGAATACTAGTATTTCTTTACTTCACTTTGCTAGCATGAGTGGCTAAACTCCCCACAACTAGGGTTGTGGGATCCATGGCAAGAGTCACAATGTAGATTCCGGGTAGCGTTGGGTTAAATTTATATGTTGTCACGTGGTTAATCATTCGT
This sequence comes from Jaltomata sinuosa, assembly GCA_003996215.1. NCBI lineage: Eukaryota > Viridiplantae > Streptophyta > Magnoliopsida > Solanales > Solanaceae > Jaltomata > Jaltomata sinuosa. The sequence goes on from QJPP01000447.1 coordinate 185,260, forward strand.
TATTTACATTTTCTAATGGTTGCAAATATTAGAACATACCTAGGTTTGATTTGCTTGAACAAAGAGATTAAAACCGGGAAATTTGATTAACTATGAAGATTCGAGACTATCAACTCTCGTCTTATTATTAATGCTGTAACTAGATTAATCTACTCGATGTTTAGGATTGAAATAAGAAAGTTCACCTTTTCAAGTTCGAGACAATTGAAAAGGAAATTCGTCTATTTGATTGAGAAACGTTTAGATGATACCATTAATTCAATCACATCGTGATATGCATATAGAAAGAACCCGGTTAAGCTTTGAGTCAAAATTGTTACGACGCCATGGTGAACACTTCCCTAGTTCATTATCATATTGATTAATACTCGTTGAAACTCACAATTAATTACTTGCATTGTTCAAATATTGATCACAGAACCCCCCCAATTTATCGGAAACTATTGACTACTAGTCAACTAATTCACTAACGATTTAATTTGCACCTTATTCCCTGTGGAATCGACCCCAACCTTTGTTGGGTTCTATATTTGACGACGACTGCTTATGCTTCATAATTGGAGTTGTAATTTGGGCGTATCACATTCTCACCCCTCGAAGCTTCTCACATCTCATAGCAAGCGATAGAAACATCTTTTAATTGATAAGAGGCCAACTCAATGAAATATGTCTCTGATACCCGCATCACCTTACAAATTCTATGAGTCTCATTAATGAATTACTGAGGGTCCTCTGCAATGCTAGAGCCTGTGAACACAAGCAAATTCATATGGAGGAAATCTCAAATCCTAGATCTGGCTACCTCTCCTTGAGTAGCAATAGGGACCTCCATATTCTGTCTCTGAGCCTGAGTGACTACCAACTGTGTGAAAACCTGTATCGCTCCTCTAAGATCCTGCTCTAAGGCACCTGATGGCGGTGTAGGGACTACTGCTAGAACCCTTGGAGGTGCATGAACCCCTGCAGGTCCTTTTATTCTGGGCACTTGAGAACCTGGAGGCGTAGGGCTCAACAAATTCTCTTGAGCCTTAAACTGATCCCCTAATACCGAAGACTTCCCTGCAGTGGTTGCCTCTTGAGTTGAGCTCGTAGTGACCCATTGGGCTGCTTTATCCTTATCTGTAGTAGACATAATTTGTATCACAAATAAGCAGAATATGAGTCAAAAGCAACTTTCTATGACTTAGCTCTATCGCACGATCTAGATTACAAATGAAGATCAAATTCCTAAATGCCTTTGCAGTCCCTTAATTATAAATGTGGCGCGCAACACATTAATAAGTAAGGTCCTACTAGACATGGCTTCCTAGACTCCCTGGGACAATTGAACCTAGGCTATGATTTCAAGTTTGTCACGCCCCAAAATAGAGGGACGGACAAAAACCATATGGCCACCTAATACGAGTAATCTATGACAAATATGAAGTCACCAACCAATAAACAAGCGGAAAACTAGCACGTGCTACATATATATACACCATAGAGTCATTTGAACAAAAACTGTATATTATGACACTAGATAATGTCTAGGAAGCCTCTAAAGAGTACAACATACTATACTACTAATAACCAGTCAGGACAAGCCTCGACGTACCCAACTAGAGACCTATACACATACTGGCTCCAAATGGAGATGAAGCTCACCAAAATATCAGCTGAAGGTAGCAAAAGAACCTAATACGGGTGCCTGATCCCCTGTGAACCTGACCCTGTATTTATAAGGAAATACAGTGCCTCGAACATAGGTACGTCAGTACATATACAATATGTACTAGTATGTAAAGCAGACAAAATAACACGTATACAAATATGAAAGCTTATATGAATCAAATATCAAAACGAAAGAATTATGAGCATACAAATAATACGTGTATGATATGAAACTGTAATCTATGCACCAACCTTACTGTACTTCATATAACGTTCAAAGAAGCGTTCATTATAATATAGCCCCTATGGCTTTCCTAGGTGACACACTTACACTATTTAATACAAATGATCATGTGATGGCCTACCGAAGGCGATCCAAGTCACGTGTAAAGCATATGTTGCTCAAGTACTTATTGCTATGATTTTATACACATAACTATAATTGTGATCTGATATAAGGTACGCCCTTTGGGGGCTCACTATAAGGGTCTTTCCGGAGGCCACATATGCCATGTATTGGCTCGAGTCAGGGAAAACTAGTGCATGGCATTCTAGTTGACTCCAAATATAAATAATGCCACAAAGGCGGGTACGCCACAATGTTCAGGCTCACTATAAGGGTCTGGTCTCAATCTTGTGCACATAACATCATCGTGCGGATGTGTCAAGTAAAACCTATGAATACCCTCCCATCGCTATCTTTTATCAAGTAACGCCTTAACAGGCCTATGGCATGTAATCTATGGCAAAGATTGTCAAAATATTAAGAAAGATCTCTATATATAATACTTAAGTTTCCGAATATATTATCACTATCCAGACGCTAGTCCTTGCTTAACTTATCGCTATATCGAACAGGTTGTCACATAATCTAATGTAATTATGCTATGATCATTTATTTCATTTATAATATATGACATATATATAAGATCATATCAGGTGAATTCTAAGGATTTCAAGAAAAGACACTTACGATTATGAGAAATCTTAAGAAAGTTGACGCGAAGGGAGTAATAAGAGTACATATAAGCTTTAATAATTAAATAAGGGAATTATACATAAAGCAACTAAAACTTTGTTTTCATTTTTTCATGTGGGATATTTGACCTTTATAGGGGGAACATGTGACGTAGGGTGGTGCCTTATGACGAAGGGAGTTTTAGCTTTACATACCTCAGATGCTTTCCTAGCTAGTAGTGGTACCACGAGCTTCCAACACACCTTGGTGTAGCCTTAACACCACCAACCCAATCAACTACATGTACAAAACATATATATATATATATATATATATATATATATATATATATATATATATATATATATATATAAACATATATATATATATATATAAACATATATATATATATATATGTTTATGTATATATATATATTCATCAATAACCCGTAGGTTCACCTAATAATTTATTCTAATATTTTCCACTTATACCCAAGGTTGATCAAATTTCTTAATCATGGTTTGAAGTGAATTCTTATTCTCCAAATTATGAAATTCGATATTAAATCTGCCCATCAGTAGCACCGCCCCAAAACTCCATTTTTCATAATTTTATCTTTTTCCCTTTTCAAGAACCCCAATAATCAAGACCTATTTCAATAGCTAATAAAAATTAAAATCAAATACCTCAAATACCTATTCACAATCATACTCATGAGTAGAGTAAAGAATTTACCTTTTAGAATTCAAATCCCAACTTTAGCTCTTGAAGATTCCTTGAGTTTGGCACCAAAAATCACTTTATTTCTAAGCCTCTTGTAGATGCGGATATAATTTTTCCCTCTTTAAATCCCCTCCTTACTCTAAGTTAACCTTTAATGGAGTTGAAAAGAAAGATGGAGAAGATGAGTAGAAGTGCTACTATTGTTGCATTTTCCAGCGACCAAAATACCCTCTTTTCTCTTAATTGGGGTTTCCAAAAGAAGAAGAAAGAATAGGGAATTAAAGTACTAGTAGTGCCTGTACGTTCTCTCTCTCTCCTCTTTTAACCTTTCCCCCTCTCTTCCTTTCCTTTTACTTTTTTGTACTAAAATACAAAGTATTAATATTGTATGTTGCTTTCCAGCAACCAACTTATCACTTTACCAATTTCCCCTTTTTTTCCATTCTCTCTTCTCTTTTTAAATAATCAAGGATTAGGCCCCACTAGTAACTAAATATACATCTGTATGCGTCACAATTATATATCCACATTATCATTATCCTTAAGATATATCCACGTAACTCTTTATAGATTACGCGTTAAGCTCATTTGAAGCGTTAAACGTGCATTCAAAAATTTTCGAGGCCCTACAGGTCCATTATAAATATTAACATATGGTACAATATGCTCTCTTTCCTATTCTATTGCACTAAGTAGTCTTTCCTTTTCTTGTTGGCTGACAATTATATACGAAAAGAGATACTTTTTTCCTCTCATTTTATGTGACACACTTTTCTTTTTAGTCCATTACACAAAGAATGTCACCTTTTTATATTTAGAAAAAAATTAACTTCAAATTTCTCTTTTACCCTTAATGAAATGATTTACAACCACAGAAATATTCAAAGATTATTTTGAACCACAAGTTTCAAAAGTCTTTATATTTTTCTTAAACAACATGCCAAGTCAAAGAGTGCCATATAAAATGGGACGGAGGGAGTAATAATTTTTCAAGTCTCTGATTAATTCATGTTGATGCTATAAGAACTATTTTAGTCTCCCACCCGAAAGAGACGAGAAAGACTAACTGTCATTCTGCTCGAACCACCAAGTCTCTTTGTTCCTCTGCTTGTTGTGCTGAGTTTGTCATGGATGAGATTCATCAAGATCTAGAACCAGTCTTGATTAGATATATTTTATAAGTGAGGTCTGTGAAAGATAATTTATAAGCAAATTTTATATCTATTTTGAAAGATAGAAAGACTATTTTTGTTAAACCATTGATTTATGGAAAAGCATTTCAAAACATTTTAAAAAAAGTAATAAGAGTGAAAGAACTATGACAAAATACTAAAGAAAGTATGATAAAATATTCTTTAAAGGAATAGGTGCACTAAAATATTCTTAAAAGGATAGGTGCACCTCCCTTTCTAGAAAATTTGTTAATAGAAATAACACTTGTAGTTTTAATTTATTTTCTTGTAAAATTTTAAATACAATCTGAAAATAATTACCATTAAAATTAGTTACTTATTTCGATTTTTATGTCTGACATAATTTTAAAATGAATATTAGAACACACCATCTTTTATTGTTGATTGTGACAACTTAAACAAGTTATAAATTATTATTTAATTTTATAGAGATATAAAAGATAATTTATTGTAAAGTGTGATTTCCATTGTCATTTTATATCGTGTTTAATCAAAAATATTGATAATTAATTAATGTTTTAAAAATCTAATTGACCACCTACAAATACAATTTAACATTTAAAATTTGTACTAAAGTTATATTGGACCCATTTATGGGCCCTAAATTATCTAGTTATTATCATATCTAATAAGTGCGGGTCGTTTGGACGACCAAAGTGATCTTGGTCGTCCACACCCTTCTATTGTACGGACCACATCCGCCAGGTCATTGGGTAAATAATAGCAAATGTGAGGATGATATTTATCTTATAAAAAATTATTTTTAGAACTTTTTCTACTTTTACTACTGTCACCTTCTCCCCATCTCCACCTGCTTGAATGCCCACAAAAAATTAGCCACGTGGTCTCGCTTGCTGTTGCCAAGCTTTCAACCAAAACTGGCATTTCCATTTCTCAGAAGTTTTCTTCCTCGTGAAAACCAAAGGTATGGCTTCCTTTGTTTCTTTTTAGTTTTTTGGTTTCTTTTTTTTTGTTTGTGAATTTTGTTGTTTGTTCTCCCATATGTTCTTGCTGAATATCACATGCTTTGCTGAAGAAAAATAGGTTTCCACTGAAAGTTTTTGGTGAGTTCTTGTCTAATTCCGGTAGTGAAAGGTCGGGAGATCAGAAATTTGGGGAATTTGAGTGAAAAAGCGAAGTGGGTATTGTTGAAAACTAGAAATTACAAGTGGCGTTTGAAGGAATTGAAGAGATAGAAATTAGAAAGTGGAAACACCAAAACTTTGGAAGAGTTCTGGTCTGATACCGACAGTGAACGATCGTAAATTTTGGGAAATTTGAGGGTGAAAGTGAAGTGGATATTGTGGAAAACTCAAATTACAAATGGGTTCTGAAGGAATTGAAGAAATCAAAAGCATAAAGGAGAAAATGTTGGAAGAGTGTTGGTTTGATTCTATAGAAGGAAAGCAGGAAAATGGAATTTTCGAAGGTGTGAAAAGGAATGAATTGTTGATTTTTTTTATAATGTGAGGAATCAAATTCTCACCAATAAGGTGAAAGCTCATGTAGCCAACCAACTGAGCTATTAAAATTCTCCGGGTTTGAAGGTTCCTTTAGAGGTTTTGAAGTCTTATGTTTCAGGGGTTAGTCTTATTTGGAGGTTCTCTATAGGTGCTGCTATGATGGGGTTTGTTGTCTTGGTTCATAGATTGCAAAGCATGAAGAAAAAGACACAGAGTTTGGAGCTGAAAGTTACTATGGATGATAAGATTAGTAATTTCACCATGATTGAAGTTATGCCATGCCATTTCAGTTCTGTTGTGCACCAATTTTATTATAGCAAAGAAACATTAACTTCAAGCTTTATCTGTGTGTTAGTATGGAGATTTCTGACCCATTTCAATACCATTGATCTTTGTGCATCATTTTATTTCATATCAAATACATTAACATCAGACTCTATCTTTGCCTCAATATGGGAATTCAATAAGGACTTAAGGTTTTGCATAGTTTTTTATGTTTAATGGGTGGAGATTATTGATGATAGATCTTGTTGAAAGGAGACTAGCATAAATCTTGAAAAGAAAATAATCGAAAGTTAGGAGGTCATTGTCATGACACCTTCGCGTGCACGACCATATTGCATTTAGTTGCAATGTCTATATCCAGACAATCTTAGTGAAAAATTATTCGCCTCTTTTACAGTTGCTTAATAATCTCCATATCCATATCTTAGCATATGTTTGTATGACTACTGACTTAAAAAAAGAATGCACATGCTATTAACTCATTGTCTTGATTGCTTGTTATAGTTCTACACTGTGCTATTGGATAGTTTTTTCTGTCTGTTGGAAATTTTTTGTTGGCTGTTGGTCACTGAATGAGCTACCATTTGAAATTTTTTGTTGGCTGTTGGTCACTGAATGAGCTACCATTTGACATAGAACATGGCCTTATGTTTGAAGTATCCTAGAACAATTTGATTATTAGTGTTATTGCTTGTGTCATATTAGTAGGGGATGACATTTAATAGCACAACGTTCCTGGTAACACTAGAAAATAAGTTTGATCACTTAAGTCTTTGTAGATATATATAGAGCTTTAGTGATACCTATCACACTGTGGAAGTATGCATTTATGGTTTCTATTTACTGGTATTGCATAGAAGAGTGGAACAATTATAACATACAACATTGAAAGTTAGTTTAGTATGAGTTATATGGAGTTTAGTATCATCCATACATCCCCTTTTCTTTCTTTGCAACTAGAAACATCAGCTCTTCTTTTACAATTTTTGAGTTTATAAATGTTCTTTTGCAGATGTTTGTTTGTTCTGTTTGAAGCCATTTAGAAGTATATAACTGATGTGCCGCCATTTTACGGCACTTTCAACTCCTTTTAACTAAGAACAATCGTACGTTTTCAAGCAACCATCGTCGTTTTTGATGTTTTTATGTTATATTTGTAGGAAATGGAGACAAACACGGAAACGGAAGGAAATACGAGCAAAAAGACATTCTGGATAAGAGTGACGGCCTGAGTGACGGTCCGTCACACATGTGATGGTCCGTCAAAGAGACCGTCAAGTGGTGGCAGGCCACTGCCTAGGGGTGACGGCCGCCGTGATGGTCCGTCAAGGTGGTGACGGTCCGTCACCCCAAGCCGTCAAGTTGAGACAGTCCGCTACGCGGAATCCGAGCATTTTTGGGTTTACTTCCTGGACTCCTATAAATACCCTATGTTAGGTTTATTTTATTCATGCACTTAATAATTCATTACCCAATAGTTTTAGAAGAGTTTTTAGTCGGTTTTGAGAGCAACAACACATTTTCTTGTTCTTGAATTCGTGTTCTTGATTTGTTCTTGGGATCTTGGTTTTTCTTGTTCTTGGATATTTGAAGATTGTTTTCATTATATTGTAAGAATCTTTTCTCTCTATTATGAATATGACTTTCTTCTCTTCTTCTTCTAGCATGATTAACTAAACTCCCACAACTAGGGTTGTGGGAGCCATGGCTAAAGTAGCGATATAGATTCCGGGTAGCGACGGGTTCAATATATATGATTGTCACGTTATTAATCATTCATGCTTAACGTTTTCTAGTGGTTGCAAACATTAGAACATACCTAGGTTTAATTTGCTTGAGTAAAGAGATTAAAACTGGGAAACTTGATTAACGACGAGGATTCGAGACTACCAACTCTCGTCTTATGATTAATGCTGTAACTAGATTAATCTACTTGATGTTTAGGATTGAAATCTAAAAGCACACCTTTTCAAGTTCGAGAGAATTGAAAAGTAAATTTGTCTATTTGGTTGAGAAACATTTAGATGATACCATTAATTCAATCACATCGTGACAAGCATGTAGAAAGATCCCGACTAAGCTTAGAATCGACATTGTTACCAACGCCATGGTAAACACTTCCCTAGTTCATTCTCCTACTAATTATTTCTCATACATTATTGTTCGTTTTGTTTACACATTGTTCACACAAAACCCCCCTTTTATTTACCGGAAACTATTGACCATTAGTCAACTAATTTACTAAAGACTTAACTTTCACCATATTCTCTGTGGGATCGACTCCAACCTTTGTTGGGTTCTATATTTGACAACGATCGCTTACGCTTCTTAATTGGAGTGGTACTTTGAGCGTTATCAATAACAAGTAGGTTTTTCCTTGCTGATTTATTCTTGTAACCTATGGATTAGTGGAACAAATGTAGTTTGTCCTAACCTACTTTTATTTAAGAGATTCCAGAATTCAAAAACTGCCAGATTCAACTTTTAGGCCAATGCAACATATATAGGGACTACCTACAATTCCTCTATTTTGGCCTTAGAATCTTTCTATATAAGTTTCCGCGAAATGAGTGTATCATACTATGAAACATGTTAGGCTGATATTTAGTTTAATCATGTTGCGTATTTGCACGTCTCCTTTACCAAGTGCTTCGAGTTTCCCAAAAGCCCGTGCTTCATCAGACAGAAAATTTGTCGTACTTTACTCCAAGTGAAGTAATGATTATGATAGTAGATTGTAAACATATGTATTCTTTCTAGAAATGTATTGTTTGCCTTCTTTAGTGATGTATATATAGGAGGTTGTAAACAAGTATGACGAATGTATTGTTTCGTTGATTTAGTAGTCCATAAAGGCTTTTAGATCCAAGTTGTTCATGTATTCTCCGACTCCATTTTTACAATGTTCTGAGTGTATTTTGCAGATTTGAGGCCATTGAAGTATATCATGTAGCATGCATCCGTTTAATGGGATCCCTTGAAAGAATAATATGCTCTCGTCCAGGTTGGATAAAAGATAGATCTTTTAGAGCTTGGAGAAAAAAATTATCATCTCGAGAGGTTCCAAAGGGTCTTCGAATGTAAGGATTGTTGCAAACAACTCATCACTTGGTGGATATTTCATAATATTTTGAATATCTCTGTAAATGTCATGACTAGATTTCTCAGGTCATGATAGCACCTATAACCCCCCAGTAGGTGAACCAATTCCCATAGTCTGGAACGGTTAGTAATGGGCTACCACCTACGAAAGCGCATGATAAAATGAAATGAACGAAAGCAAGATAAGATAAAGACAAGCGGATGTAAAAACCCGAATATATATAAGAAAACTACACCAACCCCAAGACTTGGTATCGACAGTACAGAAGCTTCTAATAGGATATAAGTGCTAAAAGTAACAAAAGATAAGTACAACTGTCTCCGAATATACAAAGAGTAACAGTACAAAAGATGAGATGTGGTCAAGCCCCGGCCGGCAGACGCTCACCCTAGTCTCAAAGATCCAAAAGTTGCACGAGTCTCCAACGCGATCAACAATGACAGATCACACTAATATCTGCACCACAAAGTGCAGAAGAGTAGTATGAGTACCAATTTCTAAGCAACAGGTACCCAGTAGGCATCATCGGCCGACTGAGTGCATATAAAATATAAAAGCAATAAAAAGCAGAAAACAAGAAGGCAGTCACAGAAAACAAGGAAGAAGCACAAGGGAACTAGCACAAGAGTAATTCAACCAAGAGTACCAGTATAACATGCTAGCACAGAAGATACACATACACAGATACACAGGTGAAAGAAGGAAGAAGGACGCACCTGAGATCCTTGCAACAACAGTATATATAAAGAGAATTTAAAGAGATGGACGGTATACCAATAACCTCAAAAATGATGGGGAAAGAAGGAAAGCAAGCCGACAATCAAACTAGAAATCACAGACTAACAGAGACAAGCCTAAGATCTCAAATACCAAGATAAAATAGCCGTAAACAACTCACAAGTCAAATCCTAAGATAGAATAACTAACCCAAAAGAATACAAATCTGCTACTCAAGCCAGGATCAAACAGGAATCAACAACCCCACATCCGCTCAAAAAGCTACAAAATCAGCATCTTAGTAAGATGGGACCCACTAGCCCCTCAATAATCTCAGTCCCAAGGACGGTGCCTCAATAGGCTAAAACCATTCATCCAATCGATACAAAAAGTCCATACTAGTTTTAAGACATGATAGAAGTAACATAATATACCTATAGTCCCAACGGTCGCCCATACAACTGAGGAACACAATTAAGTGAAAACAAACCCTCCGGCCGCCCATACAACTGGAGCGTACACTGAACACACAACAAACAAGGATGGAATCGGCATGCCAAATGCATGATAATGATATGATGTGAAATTAACCAATATGTTCCCCCTCTCAAGTACCTCAAGGGCCCATATAGAGGCAGGACCCATGGAACGACTCTACCCGTGTACCTCTCCTATGTCGTACACCCCTCATCCGGCACAAGTAGCCCAAGGCCCCTGGTCCTGGATCAACAGGGTCCATGGAGGTCTACTCATCGACCACATATAGCGCTTATCAATCTCATATAGTAGCTCAAAACTAAAAACCTCGTAGTATATGCCCGAGATCAAACTGGGTCTAAAATAGTAGTAAAAGTCTCAATAACCCTCTCAAAGGGTGCCTAAAGGATACTCGGGTCTAAATCAGTAGTAAAAGTCTCAATAACCTTCTCAAAGGGTGCCCAGAGCATATATGGGTCTAAATTAGTGATAAAATCAAGTCTAGTGCTATGGCCCTGCCGAGCCTAGTGTCAGTAGGAAATCAAGTCTAGTTCTACGCCCTGCCGAGCCTAGCATCAGTAGGAAAATCAAGTCTAAAATCATCCAAATCCCATTTTATCATCATTTATACCAAAAATGGCCCCCCAGGGCCATGCAAGGTTTAGAAAACTATCTATAGTAGGCCTAAAGCCAAAACAGTAGTAAAACATGTAGTAAAAAAACCTTTTCGTGGATGATATGCTCGCAAATAATATCAATTAGCCCAAGGGCTGCTGACAAACATTCCTACCCACCCTGCACAGGCTAAACAGCTCTACAACATACATAACCAGCCCAGAAGAAAAGCTCTATGTTCGGGACTCACAGACATTCCCAAATAACTCACCATCTATGTTTCAGAGTCAATACAATGCCGCACAGGACCACACGGGTAATATACAATACTATGCGAATACTACAAACAACGTATGAAATAAACAGATAGAAAAGGCGGACAAGGTCTGAGGTACCAACCTATAAAAACCCACCCAAGGATACTAATTAAAGCAGTTATAGTCTATATACGCAGAGTCTAGATAGGGGAAAACCATAACCTACCTGTCATCCGACGACTAACTGCGGGAATGGCTTGGTTAAAGCTCGAACTGCTCCGGGAAGCTCCAATTCACGAAACCACTATCAACACAATAATCTACACATTAATACGAGACTAATGATACTCATAATGCTATGAACATAACTGGGTCAAAATCTGGGTCACAAGAACCCGAAGTCGGAAATGAAAAGCACCAACATGTTCCCCATAATCCCTAGAGGACATGCCCAAAATTTGAGCAGAAACATACATGAAATGGGGCTCCAAATCATCCCACCAATTTAAGAATTTAAGACAATTCAAATAGATAAAATGGGAATTAAAGAGAGGACTTACCCATCTTAGAAGCCAATAAATGAGCTAGGATTGATAAAATATTATCCTCCAACCAGTTGGGGTAAAAAATTGTGAAATATGGAAGCTTTGGGGTATTTGGCAATGGAGGTTCGGACTTGGAAGTGTTTGGAAATGAAGAAGAAAGAAGAGGAAATGCCAACTTAAAGTTGACTGCCTTAGCCTTCGCGAACGCGGCCAAGGCATCTCCTACGCGAAGAACAAAATGGGGCGGCTGGCCAAATACCCTATGCAAACACGGCCAGCTCCCCGCGTTCGCGAAGAATAAAAATTGGGGTGACTGGAGTTGCCCTATGCAAATGCGGCCAGCTTCCCGCATTCGCGAAGAACAAAATGGGTTATGACAGCAACCAGCTGCCAGGGGAAGATTTTCACACTTTAGGTACCGGAGAACGCATCTGGGGTCCCGCAGACATAAGCGAATAGAGATATTTGACTAGAAATGGTATTTCAGATCCAACGAAATTGACGAAAATCCCATCAGAGGTTGATTTAATGAAAAGTAGGCCTCGCGCCCAAATATCAACTTAAGGCCAACTATTTCCAAAATGGAACCCAATGGCCGAAATCAAGTTCGGAAGCCTCGGGACCCAAACCAATGGTCCCTCTAGCCTAAACTCGACGTTTCGAAGCTAACAGTACTGATGAAATTTCCATCCGAGGCTATCTTCTCCAAATGTTGACCAAAGTCAACCATACAAGCCCAACAAACTTGAAAACATAGAACGAGAGAGATTTCCACGCTGAATAGCTCCCGGATCCTGACCAACAGTCCAACTAAACCAAAGTCCATGCTCCGGAGCTAACAAAACTATCGAAATTCAATTGCAAGCACGATAGCTAAGAATGTTGACCAAAGTCAACGATTTCAAAAGTTGAAGCTCTAAATCCAGGAACGGCCAAAAAGACCAAACAAATGGCCCAGACACCAAACTACCGGTCCCAGCAAGTCATAAATGAATCGAGGCCGCTACAGGCACGCTCTAACAATATAAGAAAGGTGAAAACATGAGAATGACCGGAAGGGTTATTACATCATCCACTACTAAAAAGGACTTTCATCCTAGAAAGTCAAGAAGGACGGGAAGAGAAAAAGCTTAACACTACGGGTCCAAAGACCGCACTACTCTCTCGGACAACCTGGGTAGCCTCCTTGACTTGACGGCACCCAACAAAATGAAACCATGAAAAGCAACCAAGCTCAAACTCCTTACTAGCCAAGCTAGATTTCAAACTTAACCACCAAAACTCCAAAGATCTTCAAACCCAAATTAGAGCTCGAAAATCTCCATCAGAAAGCACCAACACAACACCAAAACCAAGGAACCAAGGGGATCAATACATAGAACTCGAATCCTCAAAACCACAACCAAATCCACCCAAAAACCATCAGCCCAAAACTCTATCTCATGACCCGCTGATCTGCAAAAACCTTTTATTCTGAACTGAATCCTTTTGCATCACCAACAGAAAGCTTTATATAAGTCAAAAACTCAAACCACCCTCAAAATATTAGCTGAAACACTAGAGATCCATGGTTCCCACTTACACTTCACCACAAACGAACTCACCCTTTATACTCAAATTCAACCCAAGCTTAGATATAACTTACTAGCCTTGCCATCAAAGATGATAACTCATAGCGCATCCTCGAAAATCGGAGCTACCTGCCCCGACTAACCCTCAACCAATGAACAAACACTTTTGCTAACATCAAACTCGATAACTGAACCCAACTGCACCAACCATCTGAACTCGACTGAAGCTTGCACACCAGGGTATCAAAAGGCATGTATGAACACCCTGTTCCGACGGAGAACTTTCTGACTATAGAATGAACCCAAACTCGCTGAACCGCGCCAAGTCTGAAACAACAAAAACCGAATAAACCAGGGCAACCTGCCCAAATGACCCAAACCAAAACCAATACCTTTTAAGTAGTGTGGTAAGCCTACCACGAGGTCTGTAACCACCAACTAAGTTCCAAACACTCAAATACTACATGAATTAAAAAATCACCTTACTAGTCTCAACTTAGGAAGAAGTCAAAAAAGCTGCGAATTTCAAGTCAGAACACCCCATAGGCAAGGAAAGGGTGCCTAAAGTCCAAGATCACCATCTAGATGTAGAAATTTGCATAACCCACCAATTCACCTCTTTGTCTCGAATGTACTGTTCTATTACATCAGCACATCATACCACCAACTCTGAAGCATGCAACATACCAAACTTCTAGTCCATACTGGCCGAGTCAAACCAACACTAGAACCCCACATAACAGAAAACCCTAGAAGAATCAACTAAATAAGCTTTAAAGATCTCGGCAAATGAATGGTGACCACTAGTCTCTAAGTAGCATTATAACTCAAAATAGCCTCGACCCGCACCTTCTGATCACATATAGCATACAAAACTAGCTGAATCTCAAACTTATGCCGCAGAGTCTGTACAACCATGGTAAAAGAAACCTTGTACTACCTAGAACACCGCTAAAAATCTGGATGTACAGCCTAACACAAAGGTTAGCCAAGGACTAGGTGTCCATGGCCAACTGTCACTCCACAATAGAAAATGGGGAAGCTAAGTTCTCTAAACTCATTGCCTTCCAACCCAAGAAGCTACAACCGAAGAGAAACAACCACGAACCATCTGGAGTAGTTTGCTAGCCCATGATTCTGAAAGCCAATACTAGATGGCAACCAATACCTTTTTCGAACCTCTGCATAGATCCGTACACTGTCGATGAACACTTAGGAACTGGAGTCAGTTAAAATCTGAACATACCATTTTCCCAAACCGTACTGCTACTGAAACCTCAACCCAACCGAAGGAAAAAGCCACTGCAAATCAGAATTTGGTCAAAACAAGTAACCAACACCCAAGTCAGAGCAAACTCTCGGCCGTTACCTCAGCTAGCTTACTAAAACACATGAGCACGAGCAAAGAGTCATCACCCTCCTTCACAAACCTAACAAAACCCTTTCCAAGGAAACACTGAACCTTACAAGCTCTCTCTCAAATACCACCTGAAGCTATTCCCTTAGACCAGAGGTTTTCTTCTCTGAGAAACCTTCGACTGCTGCCATGCTATCAAGATAACAATCTATGCGTTAATATGAGAATAATGATATCCATATCACTATAAAGAGATTCCTGTCCGAAATTGGGTCAAAAATCACCCGTGGGCTCTACTTATGAAAATCAAAAATAGAAATCACACTAATGTCCCTCATGGGACAAGGATCACATGCTCAAGATTTGAGCATGATCCGATATCAAATTCGAGCTCAAAACAGCCCAAGAGACCAAAAAACAATTCAAGAATTAGGAAAGAGACTAATCAGAATTGGAGTCAGAAACTTATCAACAAACGACGAGGAAAAGGTCACGGACGAGGACCCAACAATCCTAGGCTCATACTGATGATCCCACACAATTTCTAGAGCTTGGAGCTCTCAACCATTGTGGATTTTTGGGTTGAAAATGAAATAAAGACGAAGGAAGAACATTATATACAACTACCTCTACAAAAGCGAAGGTTTTACTGCAAAAGCGGATGTCGCAAAAGCGACAAACCCTCCGCAAAAGTAGAGGTCACTATTCACCCGCACCTCCACAAAAGCAAAGGAATTTTCGCAAAAGCAGAGTCTGCAAAAGTGAAACCTCACCATAAAAGCGGTACTCACAAAAACGAAGAAAGGCTGCAAGAACAGACATCACAAAAGAGGAAGAAGGGTCGCAAAAGCGGACCCTCAACAACAACAAAAATAACAGAAATAACAAATCCAAAAATTCACCAGAGGGACCCTCAGGATTCATTCAGAACTCCGTGAACACAAACCAAACATGCTACCCAATTGGAAATGGCATTATGGACACAATAGAATCAATGAAATTCCCAAGTGGAAATCGTTTCAACAAAAAGTAGGTTCCGCACCCACAAGCTCTATTTTAGCCAAATACTAACCCAAAGCCCAAAACAATTCTGGAAGCCTCGAGACCCAAACCAAAGGTTTCACTATCCCAAAGTCAACATTCCAGATCTAACAACACTGACAAAATTCCTATCCGAGCCTATCTTCTCCAAATGTTGACCTAAGTCAACCTTTCTAGCTTTAAGAGTTCCAAAATAGGGAACCTCTTCTAAAACACAAACGAAGAGCTCAGGAACCAAACCATCAGTCCCAGCAAGTCATAGATGATCTATAGTCACTGTGGGAAAGCTTGAAACACTGAAAACGCACAAAAACAGAGAAATGACTTGGAGGGTTATTACAACATCCACTACTAAAAGAACTTTCATCCTCGAAAGTTAAGAAATAGGATGCAATTGAAGGCTCGAAAATGGAAGGATATTAGGTCCGCATGTCAAGCTAGGCTTCCCAAGGAGCCTTCTCGATCGGACGGTGCCCCACGGAGCTATACTAAAGGAAAACTACTAAAACTTTAAATTCTTACCATCCAAATCAGAAAAGCAACAAAATCTAACTCAAAATCCAAAAGATCAATCAACTGAACTGAACCCGAAGAAACTCAACCGAAACACACTGACACAACACAGATACTAGGAAAACCAAGGCGATCAACATACATAACTAGTAACCCAGCTAACTCCAAAGCCAACTCCTCAATATCCTAACTCATGAGTTATGTGGTCCACATAATCCTTCTGCCTATCCAGAATCATCTACACTTTAACCAAGTCACACACAGGTCAAACGCCCAAGCTATCCTTGAAAGCATCAACTAACCCATCGGAAGTGTATAACTCCTGCCACACATTACCTCTAACAAACTAATTGGAATACTCGATCACTACCCAAAACCAAGAACTAGTCTCACTAACCTCCAAGATTCCATAATACATGCCCGTAGTATATCCTTGGGAACTAGAATATCCCACTCTGACCGACCATCAGCTTTCGAACGAAAGGCTGTTCTAGGCCCCACTCGAATTGGTCAAGGAATTGATTCCCGAAGCCAAAGGTCGCCACCTAGCAACTAAAAATTCCATAAGCTCTAAACTCACTGTCTTTCATCTCAAGGCATCTATCCTGCTATACCAGCATGCAAACCACTAACTCTAAAAGTAGCTCAAAATACCACCAACCTCTAGCCCACAACTAGAAAAGTCTGAATCATCATCGAAATCCATAATCTTGAGGTTTTAGAAAACTTGCCTCAAACCCGTTGAACCACCAGAAGGGAACAATGTAATGAATTGACCTAACCATGGATGTCGCAACCAAAAAGAACCTTTCACAAACCGTCTGAAGTAACCTGCTAGTTCACAAATCTGAAACCCAACTCTAAATGCCGATCATGCTTCTGTCGAATCCTCGAGTAGACTCATATGTCACCAATGAACACTATAGAAACTATAGCCAAAAAGGCCCTAGATACACAGGTCGCCCAAATCCATAAATTCTTTTAAGGCCTGGGTCAACCAAAAGACATAACATGGAGAATCATAATGGATGCAACAAGCCCTATAAGTAGTCCTGGGAATGCCTATCGCTCTGATCCATAACTGGAGGGAAACTAACCTCGAATCCATCTTAGGAGAATGCCACTAAACTCTATAGCTGGTCAAATGAGTCATCAATATACAACACCAATGCATACCCTCACTAGTCACCTCATCCAACTGTCGATGATCCACACCCACATGCAAGGAGTCATCTTTCTAAGTTATTTCTAAGTTACCCTTAATGCGACTAGAACTCTAGGTTACACCTGTTAGTTAGTTTATTGTGCGATGTAACTTGTTAACCTATTTTGCTTACACTTTTCAGATAACTAATTTATTTTTTTCATTGTTATTTAGATGTGCCCCATATCTCTTTTTTGACCCTTCTTTCCATACATTTAGCTTATAGTCGCATGCAATTATATTTGTCTATTATTTGAGCTTAGTCGGCCTATGATGCCTACTTGGTATCGTGTGGTACTCATGCTACACTTCTGCATCTTTTTCTGATGCAGATCTTAGTACGGGTTATTACCGTTGATGTTGTCCTCGAGTGGTGTTGCTGATCAGAGATACATGGTGAGCTCTTGACGGCTGGAGTTGACCTATCTCCTTCTGATTTGGACTAGTCTTACTTTGGACTTTCAGAGATAGTTCGGTGAATATTGTATCTACTTAGTACTTCATATATTATAGTAGCTCTTGTACTGACTTATACCAGGTCTTGGAGATATCGTGTATTCTTGTGTTCCCTTCCCTCTCTTTTATTGAAGTTTATCTTCTGATTTTCAGTTTTATTATCTTGGTCTTTATTTTTGTCTTCTTATTAGCCTGTTACTTGTTGTTTTGGGCTAAGAGCCAGCTTACCTACTGGTCAGTTATAGTAGGTGCCATTATAACTTGAGAAATCGGGTCGTGAAAGATTCATATTAGAGCTCTAAGTTCATTGGTGTCATTGGTACAAGAGCAAGTGTCTGTTAGGGTCTCACAGATCGATACAATAACATGTATCCTATTTGTGGGAGGCTATAGGGCATTGTTAGGAAAATTCCCATCTCTTTAGTTCCTTATCGTGCATTATTGACTCTATCAATTTCTGAACTTCATTTGTTCCCTTCCTTACTAGACGATTATGATGTTTATGATAGCAGGTGAGAATAAGGCTCTTGTGCCTATTAGACACCCACCTTCACCAGCTCTATCAATAGTGATTGAGGGCTTACCATTTCAGCTTGAGGATTTTAGACCAGCCCAGCTTTCGGTGGGTTTTGTAGTCGTATGAGTTATTAGGACACCATGGCTAGGACTCTGAGTATTCTGAAGGTTGTGCCACAGGCAGGGATATGTTCTAGTTATTAGAGCTACGCCATGGTCATGGATGAGTTTGCTGATATTCAACAGGGTTCCATGTCCATTTCAAAGTATGAGGTAAGGTTTCACGAGTTAACTAGGTTGGCAACCATGGCTATGCCCAAAAACTACCCGGAACACTTTCCCTCGGGCATGCAAGGTTAAAATCAATAAAAACCACTCAGAACACTTTCTCTCGGGCATGCAAGTTTAAAATCAATAAAAACCACCCAAAATACTTTCCCTCAGGCATGCAAGTTTAAAATACAAGTAAAACCATTTGGAACACTTTCCCTCAGACATGCAAGTTTATCTCAAATTAGTATTTCATAAAATAGACCAAATTTTCATAAGAACGCCAAAGTACAAAAATATTCTCAAAAAAATCCATTTCCGAAACCAAAAATAGTGTTTTAAACTAAGCTTTCTATATGCCATGAAGAAAACAACCACAATACAAAAGCATAGATGGAAAATCACAACAAAAATCACTACCAAGTCCAATCAGCCCGTACTAAGAATTCCAAGCTCCACTAACTAATGAAAAGGGGTACAATTCTAGAGATATTACCTAGAAAGCTCAAACTAATTATAAACTCCCTAGGGAATCCCACCTAAGGCACATATCTAACTAAAACTAGTCTAAGGCGCACAACCAACCGAACCAAACTAAAATATGCTATTTACTAAAGTCAAGCTAAGGCAAATCGTACTTACCTGGGGTCCTGTCCTATCTAAATGCTAGGGTCTTGTGTCCATAATTCCATTTCACAAGAAGGCAAATATAAGACGGTAATCACAAGATCTAGGGGAAAAGACTACACAACTGCATACTACAACCCCAGCCTATGACAAGGACATCAAATCTATCCTTATATCTATAATCAAATCAGAATTAGAATAAGCAGCAACCTGAGATTAAGGTAAGATACGAACAAGGCGAGTAAAGACAAGGGCAAAATATACTAACCTGAAGTCCATCTAAATTATAGTCCATGACCTTAGGTCCACAATTACATAATATAAAGAATAAGAAGTACAAAAAATGAAATGGTAACTAAACGTCAAACAGAAAACACCTAATCTACCACATAGTCTTTTGCTAACCCCATACTAAGGATTCCTAACCTAACCATTTCAAGGTCACAAGCAACCTAGCTAAGCTAAGGTAAGAAATTCTAATCCTAAATATATCACACCGCCTATGCCAAACCTTAAAGGAACAAGGATAACCTAAACTATGGACCCCAACCCCAATTCTAAGCTAAAGCAACTAAATCGTCTATAAGAATCATAATTTCCTAATCATCATAACCAAACTAAAATATCCCCCCAACAATTAGCAGACTACCATACCAGTATCTTAAATGAGCTATGTCCAAAAGAAGGTAAGTCATAACCTATCTAAATGCTGAACACGCGCGCACAACCCAACCAGACCGGAGCTTTTCTCCTCCGAGAAGCCTCTGACTGCTTCCACACTATTAAGATAGAAATCTATATGTTAACTTGAGAATAATGATATCCATATCACTTTAAAGAGATTCTAGTTGAAAATCAGGTCAAAAATCACTTATGGGGACCGCTTATGAAAATCGAAAATAAAAATCACACTAATGTCCCTCGTGTGACAAGGATCACATGCTTAAAATTTGAGCATGATTCGACATCAAATTCGAGCTCAAAACAGCCCATAAGACCAAGAATAATTCAAGAATTAGGAAAGGGACTAATCAGAATTGTAGCAAAAAACTTACCAAAAAATGATGGGGAAAAGGTCACGGATGAGGACCCAATAATCTTAGGCTCATACTGATGATCCCACATAATTTCTAGAGCTTGGAGCTCTCAACCACGGTGGATTTTTAGGTGAAAATGAAATAAAAATGAAGGAGGAATATTATATACAGCTACCTCCGCAAAAGTGGTGGTTTTACCACAAAAGCGGATATCGTAAAAGCAAAAAACCCTCTATAAAAGTGAAGGTCACTATTCACTCGCACCTCCACAAAATATAATGACCCTTTTGGTTATTTTGGCATTTTTTGCTTTTTTGTACTGTTAGAGCTTGCCTATAGAGGCCCCAAATTACTTATGACTTGCTGGGACTGGTGGTTCGGTACTCGGGCTATTCATTTTATTGTTATAACCATTTCTCTATTTTAGAGTTTTAATGTAGGAAATCATTGACCCTAGTCAATATTCTTAGCAAGCATGCTCAAAATTAAATTTCGACAGTTTCGTTACCTCTGGAGCATAGATTTTAGTCTGGTTGGACCTTTAGTTGGGTCCTAGGAGCTTTTGGTATGGTTTTATCTCACTTTTTGAGATTTTAGGTTAGTGGGAGTTGGTTGGTTGACTTTGGTCAGCATTCAGTGTAGATGGCCTCGGATGGGAGTTCCATTAGTGTTGTTAGCTCCGGAATATTGACTTTTGGATAGAAGGACTTTTGGTTCTGGTCTCGAGGCTTTTGGACTCATTTTGGGCAATCGGTTCCACTTTGGAAAAGTTGGCTATTTGGGCGTGGGGCCCACTCTTTATTAAATTGACCTCCGTTGGGAATTTCATCAATTTTGTTGAGTTCGGAATGCTATTTTTTGTTGAGTAGCATAGTTTGTTTGCATTCACGGGACCCCGGATGAACCCCGAGGGTCAATCTGATGGCATTTGCCTTTCCAAGTTGTTGGTTCTTGGTTGCTATTGCAGCACCAGCCAGGACTTTGCCCATGCGGTGGGTATACTGCGTGAGCATAGAATGCGCCACCCAGCCCTCCCTCTTATCCTTTCGCCTGCATGGCAGCTTGGTTGCGGGCACGTGCCCACTCGCGTGGTGGCCAGCCCGCATGCATGCAAGCTTTATGCCTGGCTGGCCTCTGCAGCCTTTGGCATGCGTGTGCACCTTCCCGCGGGCACGAGGCCAGCGCCTAGCAACATATACAACCTTCTCCTTCATTTTTCAAAATCCCAAAACAATTTCCTCCATTTCTCTTGAGCTCAAATCTCTAAATTCTGTGTGGGATCATCCTCAAGCATTGGGGTGATTAATTCCTTGCCCGTGGTCGATTTCTTGTCGCCAATTGTAAGTTTCTAACTCGTTAATTCCATAAATTCTTTGTTTTAATTCCTAAATTTTCTCTTTGGACTAAGGGCTATTTTGGGCCCTTCCCTTGCCGGTTTCTCGCTCATCTTTTGAGCATATGTTTTCGACTATGTTGGGAACCTCGTGGTAACTTTTATTTTTGGTTTTGAGTTGTGGGGCCTACAAGCCTGCTTTTCACCCAGATTTTGTCCCAGTTAATTAATAGCATTATGGGTATCATTAGCTTCGTATTGACGAGTAGCCTATGTTCATGATAGTTTGATTGATATTTAGGGCTTCTCAGAGTAGTTTGGTCTTGGAGGACATCTTTCCAGCAGCTTGTCATTAGACATCAGGTAGGTTATGGCTTACCGATCTTAGACTTTGCTTATATATAATATAATTGTAGCATTTAGCATCTTCGGGTCGGGTTTACTAGGTTGGCACCCCAGACCTTGTCTGCTTCCTTTCTGTCTGCTCTTACTTTGTTTGCTTTAGTATTTTAGCTAGTTTTATAGTATTACCCTTGCGGACCTGTGTAGCCTTTGTATATACCTCTGGACCATATTTGTGGGGTATTTTGGAAATGACAGAGTCTTGGACATTGATTAATGATTATAAGCTGGCCATCTGTGTTATAGAGCGGTTTGAGCCTGTGCAGGGCCGGTAGGTTGATTGTGAGTTGTTGAGCTGTTGGTTGTATCTGAGCATATCATCATTATCATGCAAAGAGCTTTTCTACATTGATTTATTACTACTACATGGATACAGGCCTGACTATTACCAGTTTTTCTAAACCTTGTATGGCCCCGAGGGCCCATTTTCAGTTATAAGTGGATTTAAAATTGGTTTTATGGATCTTCTTGGAGTAAAAGAGATATATGATGATTTTATCACCGATTTTGAGATGATACTAGACTCGGCTGAGCCAGAGTGCTGACATGACTTTATTTACTAATTTTAGACCCGGATAGATTCTGGGCACGCATATTGAGATATTGAGAGCTTGTATGTGGTATTGGAGACCTCCATAGACCTTGTCGATCCGGGCTAGGGGCTACGGGCCGAGAGTGTTGGAGAAGGGGTATATGGGAGAGTAGAGGCATACGGGGGAAGCCTTCCATGGGTCCTACCTGCTGGTCCAATGGGTGCCGGAGGAGGTGCATACGGTACCATTGTCAAATCATATAATATTATACATTGTTTGCACGGTTCCACCCCTATTTGCTATTTGTTGAGTGTACACTACAGTAGTATAGGATGCCGAAGGGTTTGTTTTCTCTTGTATGTGTTCTTCGAGTGTATGGGCGCTGTTGACACCCAATTTTTACCCTCCATATTGCCAATTAATTTGGAGCTTTTTAAATTTTAAACAATATTTGAATTAATTATTTTATCAAAAAGAACAAAATATTTTCAAATCAGCTTTACCAATAGTTCTGAGTAATAATTCATATTATTCATATTTAAATATGTGAAATTTATATAAAATTACGTAGAGAACTATTTTTAAAATTTGATTTCTTAAGAAAATCTCTTTAAAAGACTGAGCATGTAATTTTCCTCCAAAATTAATTCAAATAAGAGTTAATTGAAAAATTGATTTTATAATTAATTAAAGAGGTAATTATGTGTCAAATATGACAATTATTTTGAATTGTTTTAATTTATTGAAGCTCAAAATTAATTTCAATTAATTCATCTCTAAGCCTAAATAATTCAATCGTAGCCAAAACCTGCCTATTCTTTCCTAATTTGGTTATTTCCTAAACCTAAAGTGGCCACATTTTGCAAAATAAATTGTAAATGTGGCCACATTTTAAATCCACCTTATAACACCCTCCACGAACCCTTTGCTCTTCAGCCAACTTGGGCTAATTTTTTTCCTGACCCGCCTAAGCCCAACACCCAAAAACTGCTGGCCCATTTCCTTTTCACCCAAATTGGACGCCTGACCCGGCCTACCACCCATACTTCACACCCTTTTCTCACCTCTTTCTCTTTCTCACTCAATTCAACCAAACGACCTCTTTAATTCTCTCTTCTTCGTCTCCACTCACTCAGAAACCCTAAGCTGCCTCCCTTCTCTCCCTTCTCTTCTCTCACGCGACCCCCAATCTCTCTCTTTTTGTACGAAGCAACGCGCCTCGTACAACACCTCAGCATACCAGTACATCTTCGTCCTTCCTCTTTGTCGTTTCTCACAAACAACCGTCTCAACCCTAACATCAACAACCTTTAATGTTCACAGCTTTACCATCCCTAAACCCCTATTAAAATTCCCAAAATCCGTCCAAATCTTCCGTTAAGGGTGTGCTGGCAAGGTCCAGAAGAGTCTAGAATCGACTAGGTGTCACCCCCTCCATGAAATCAGTGAGATTTGTACAAATTTTGTACAAATCCGTTGCCCCTAACATTATCCAGCTGAGGAATTTGAATTTCCTCAGCAAAATACCCAAAAATTCCTCTTGTTTTCCCCCCTTTTTTTCACCCGAAAATCCCCTAGAAATACCCCGCCTAGCTGCATAAAAAAGCAGTTAATTCTGGGAAAATATTGAGGGTTATGGAGAATCGATTCTCTAACCCTACGTAACCGATCAGCTACTTGGAGAAGAAAACACTAAAAATTTGCATCCCAACGAGTTCACTACTAAACCCGGCGGTGGTGAAATTTTCTGGTGAGGTTTGAAGTCACAAGTCGTTGCTCCTAAAAAGACCCCTCACCCTCTTCTCTCTTTACTGTTTTCCCTTTTTACACTATGTGAGGTCTGAGGATTAGTAAATCTGGATTCTAGGCCTGTTTATTGTTTTAATGCTGTTTTGTTATGATTTTAGACTGTTGTTGTTGTAACTCTTGAGTAGTAATTTCATTAGAAACCTCATAATCACCATTGTTTCGCTTGATTTGAGTAATTATGGGAATACTAGGAATATGAGTATGAAGTCTGTTTTGTTAAGTTCATAAAATGCTTGACCCCTTCTTGTTTTTCCCCAATCCCTTTGTTATGATAATGCCCCTATCTTGTCTTTCCTCTTTCTAATTCTGTCTATGCTATGTGTTGCACTATTTTGCGTGTATGAATTGGTCGAATACTAGTGCTGTTTCTCATGATTTTAGGCTAGTGTTGTTATGATTTCTCTTTAGAAATTTCATGATCTTTCATTGGTTTTTGTTCGACCTATGTGATGTATAAATGCTATGAACATAAGTGTGGAACTTGTTATTAGGATTCGTTGATAGCAAATACTTGGTAAAGACTTGACTCTTTCCTGTTTTGTCCTTAATTCCTTCTATCCTGCTTTGTTCTGTTTTTTCTTCTCCCTTTTCCTTCACTGTTTCATCTATATTAAAATGGCTATGTGATGACACCAACTTGTGTATATGAATTGGTCAAATATTAGTGTTATTTTCTCATGTCAAGGTTGACGTTTGTGGTAATGTTGAGTACTGATTTATCTTAGAAATTCTATGGTTTTACTGGTTTTTGTTTGACTTGTATGACATGTATATGCTAGGAATATGGATTCAAGACTTGTTGTTGAAACTAGTTGACACAAAATGATTAATGTTGTTCAACCCTTTCCTATTTCTCCCCTTGTTTTCTTTAGACTTGATTAAAGCTCTTATCCTGCTTTTCTTCTTCCTTCTGGACTGTTTTTTGATCATGTTAGATGATTATGTGTGAGGTCCTAGTTATGATTTAGAGCCTGCCTTGATCTGGTTTAAAAATCTTGAATCCTATGTTGTTATATGAATACCTCTAAGTGGTAATATGAGCTCTTGTTGCGATTAGGAACTAGAGATGAATCATATCCCTCTTATGATATGATCTTCATCTTTGTAAGGTCCCCTGTTTAATCCTTCAATAGATACTGATTTCATTTCCCTTTTGTATGCTACATGCTTCATATGAACCTTAAATTGGTGTGACTTGGCTGATTGTTTTGGGCATGGTATTATCTTAAGTCTAGTCTATTTTGTAAGGTCATGTTAGAATAATAGTTTTGGTCCTTTCCATGATAACAATTTCTTCTAGAAAGCCCCCCCTCACCCTCATATGATTTTCAACTAGTTGTATAGTTATGATTGATGCCTGCCCCTTCAAAATCTGTCTAGCATTCTTTTTTTTTGATCTGCCTGTCTTTTGGTAATATGTGGTATTAAGATCATATTCTTCAGCTAGTTTGTCCATACTCTAAATGATTTGTGTTAAGTTGTTCTCTTGATTATTGATTCAAAAAAGTCCCTTTGTGGCTAAAATCTGCATTTTTATGTTTAACTTTCAAAATTTGGGATATTGAATATAGCTAAGTAGATAATGAGAATTCTGGGACTGATTTGTGCTTCTATGATATCATATCATATTCTTCTTCAAGTCTGTGCATCTGGATATGTGTGCTCCTTTTGGTCTATTCTCTTTATCCCCTTTGACTTCTAGAAAAAAAATGATAAGTTCAAAAGAGTGGTCTTTGAAAATTGGAAATGCTGTGATCATGATCCTTGTGTGATAAAATTTGTGATTTGTTGTCTTAGACTGGTCTAGATATCTCATTTCATATGTTTAACTTAGTATGAAGTTCTGTGATTGTCAGTTAATTTCGAAGAAGCCAACTATTAGGAAATATACTCTTTAAGTATGAAATCTGTGTATTGCTTGATTATTTTTGCTTAATTTTATTTAGACATATACTAATCTTTACTTTTACTTCTCTTTTGTGCATGATAATATGGTGGAGTCCAATTGGACTCCCAAAACACCCTTTGCATTTTTCCGTTGGGCCTAGCCCAACATCGTCTGGGTCAGCTTGATTAAGCCCAAAAGGGGCTGAGTTATGGAAGAAAGGCAGCAGGAGAAGAAGAAAATGGGCCAAGCCCAAGCAGATTTGCACCAGCAGAAAGTCCAAAAATTGGACTAAATAAATGAAGAAAATGGGCCAAAGCCCATAATGTCAAGCAGTAGCAGCAGCCCAAAAAGGGCAGAAAATTGAAAGAATGGACTGAGTCCAAAGGACGGCGGTGGGCCTAAAGAGGGCCCACACACTAGAAATTAGGACAGGATTAGCTTAGTGATTTAATTATGTCTTTAATTGTTAATTAGTTTTAATTGTATAACTGGGACTGACTTTGTAAACTTAGTTGTATTATTCCTAAACAAAGTCAATATTTCTGTTTAAACATTTTTTAAGATTAATTACTATTTTTTAAAAGACTTTTCATTAAGTATCAAATCTTTTTCCTTCATGTGTAAAAACAACTCTTTCATATATTATCTCCTTTAAAATCAAACAAGATGTTTTCATACAAATCAACCCCATTTTCAAAAGTTAGTCAACAAGTTAGTTTTTCAAACAAGCCCGAGAAACCGCAAGTTAGCGGATACTCTTGGTGCCTTAACACCCTTCCAAGAGTATTAACCTGAACCCTTAACCTTAATCTCTTAACTTTCGAAACCTTTATCTGCTTTGGGGTTTTAAAAGTTCTTATAAGTTTTTCTTGGTTTTTACTTTATAAAAACTAAGTGGCGACTCTTGCTTTAAATTGAAGACGTTTTGGAAATTTAATTAGATTTTCGAAATGATTTTCAATAAACAAGTCACATTTTTTCCGTCCAAAAAAAGGATCAAAACAGGCGCCTGTTGGGATTGTAGGTAGATTAGTTTTACTCATTCATATTATAGTTACTTTTTGGTTTACTTTTTGATCATTCTTACCTTGTGAGCTGTATTGTTAGCATGGTTATGTTTAGTTGCTTTTACTTTTCTCCCTTTATTTAAAGTTACCGGTATACCATTATTTCGTTAAACTCTCTGTATATACATGGTTGTTGCAAGGATCCAGGTGCGTTCTCTACTCTTACACCTGTGTTCTATGATATATCTTTTTTGGCTAGCATAATATACTTGTATTCTCTATGCCTTCTATTTGTTGCTTGCTTCCGTTTGCTTTTCTCTGTTTGCATCTATGACTTCTTCTTTCTTGTCTGCTATATACTGGTTTTATATTTTATATATGCTCGGTCAGCCTATGATGCCTACTGGGTACCCGTTGCTTTGCAATTGGTGCTTATACTATACTCTTGCATCTCCATGGTGCAGATCCTAGTGTGGGCCATCATCATTGACACATGAACATGTGCAGATCTTGAAATCTGAGACATAGGGTGAGCTCCTAGCGACCGAGGCTTCACTATATCTCTTCTTTTGGCAGTTGACTCTTTTGTATATTCAGAGGCACTTGTATATTTTACTTTTGCACTCTCTTGTACTTTGTATATTTTGTAATGCTCCTATACTTTTGATACCAGGTCATGGGATGGTGTAGTTTCTATATATGAATATCTAGATTGCTTCCTTCCGCTTTGCTTTCCTTATCTTGCTTTCGCTTATTATGCTTCTTATGCGTGCTTACTTAGCTAGTAGCCCATTACTAACCATTCCGGGCTAAGGGGATTGTTTCGCCTACAGGGGGGTTATAGGTGCCATCATGACCTGAGAAATCGGGTCGTGATATCTTGGTATCAGAACCTAGGTTCACCAGTGCCATCGGTAAAGGAGCCAATGTCTAGTAGAGTCCTGGAAATTAGGGTGAAGATGTCCGTATTGTATCTTTGGGAGGCTACAATGGCATTTTAGGAAACATGAGTTTTATCTTGGTTCTATATCGTGCGTCTTATCCTAGATGGTTTCTTGGAATCTCATTTTTTTCGTTCACTCTTTCACAGATGGCTCATATGGGATCTTCAGTAGTAGATGAGGGTGAGCCTTCGGCACCAGTTTACCCAACTCCAGCTAGGGTTCGGAGGTAGAGGTCGAGGAGGTACCCCAACATCAACACCAGTTAGAGCTCCTACGGTCGAGTATGAGCCTGAGCCAGTTCCATACCAGCAGCCCGTTGACCAGGGAGCAGCCCAGGTGACACTAGGGCCAGTAGCAACATTAGTATCAGCACCAGCCCCAACTCTTTAGTCAGATATCCAGGGTATGCCTTTTCAGTTATTGGGTATGGTTGGGGGTCAGCCTTCTGATATGGCCCAGACATCCACTCAAGGGGAAACCCTGGGTATTTAGAGTTTAGGAGCACAGCCTGCTACTGCAGCTCCTCATGCACAAGTTCTGTCAGTGCCTACAGTTTCTAAGCCTCTTGCTCCTCGCCCAGTCATGATAGAGTCAGAGCAGAAGGATTTTGTCATGCCCCGAGTCTACCCCTTGACATAACACGGTGCTTAGTGTCATAATTGACCCAAGCTAACCCATGATATGGCATATCTAGGCATTTTAAAATCAAATACAATTTGTGCGAAAGCTATACTGGTTTAAATAAATAAGTTGGGAGATATTTAATCCAAGCATATCTGAATATATAAGTATCTAAGAATGTAGTAAGTCTGAACGTAAAAATGACGACCCAAAAGCTGATTCTAGTTCTATGTCTGAGAGCCTCTAACTGAAGTGAGTTGCTGAGATAAGCCCCCAACTAACTCCTAAAGTCTGAAAACTGAAATATAAGACTGAAATGAAAGCATATCTATTACTCTCAAACTATGAGGAATCATCACTGAAGCTGCTGAGTAGGGACTGGAAGTCGAGCTAAGTGCAGTATGGATGCTGATGCCTGAACCTACATCATGATAAGATGTAGCACAAAAGTATGCATTAGTACTTCGAATGTACTGAGCATGCGGGATATATGCAAAGCTGTAAAACATGAATACTAAACATGGAAACAAATACTAAAACATGAACTAAAGGATAAGCTGAATGCAGTGACCATGTAACTAATCATGAGTACTATAGCATGCTGAACTGAACTGAATAACTGAAATTCATACTGAGTACATGGCCAATGCAATATGAGTCTGACTGTGGGATCTACCATTAACCGACATACCCCAAGCTGAGCTAACTTTGGGGCCAACCTATAACCCTGGATGGAAGGGTGTTCATACCTTGACAAGGGTACAAACAAGTCTGACGTGGATCCACTAAACTGATGTCCACAAGGGATAAGGGTGTCAAGACTAATCTGATGGGTGACCCCTTTATAACCTACGTTGTGCCGTAGTTCTGGGACTTCAGGACTGCTACCAAAGGTCTCAGCCTAAACTGGCGGGTGAGCCTTCATCCCTTTGTCTGCTTGGTGCTAAGCCTACTCCTGACTGAATACATCAGCAATGAAATGCAAACAAAAATATTGGATGGCTCAAATACTGACTTCTCTGAGAATGCAACACAATAATAATAATAATAATACTAAGAACTGATGGCATTCCAATACCGAATTATAACTGACTGCAATATCTGTCTAGCATGCTTGAGTTTAAGGTACTGACACCATAACATACTAGGGTTATAGAATTCTAAATACCTGACTATCCTAGGTTCCCAAGAAGACACATGACAAATCATATACATACTACCATAGGAACTGAACTACAGTAATTGCATAGAATTCGGGAACCCTAGGTCCGAAAAACTGATTGAAATCTGAATAAATGAACGGTATCTAGGGACTCAATGGGTGAAAGGAACCCATTGATGAAATCCCACATACCTGGAAGAAGATTCTACGGAGAAATCCTTGGATCTTAGGGGCTGAGTTTGAAGAAGACCTTCAGCTTGTTCTTGAGAGAAACTGTCGCCTCTTTTCTCCTTTTCTTTCTAAGTGTCTGATGATTTAGGGAGAATGGGAGATTTTGGTAGTTTGTTTGAATGATTAATTAGGCTTAGACTAAGAAAAATGACGTAGTTTAGGCTTTAAAAGAGGTAGGAAAGGTCAGGAATACCCTTGGGAAAATTAAAAGAAAGCTGCTAAAATTCGTGACTCAGGTTCCACGGACAGGTTCCACGGTCCGTGGATGCTTTCACGACCCGTAGAACCCAATCGTGGTTCCTAAGGGACAATTGGGTCTCAGGTCTGAGTTCCACGAGTGGAATCCATGACTCGTGGATCATTCCACGGTCCGTGGTTACGACTCGTGGTCTTGACCCAACTTGGCTGGTCTCGTTTTGAGTTCCATGGATGCATTCCATGGTTCATGGACTGTTCCACGATCCATGGAAACCATCCGTGGTTCAAGCTGGGACTAGGTATGGAAAGACGCACCCTCATACCTTAACTAGACCGTATACCCATCCTCTGGAACTCACAACACGTATCCCCTGGTCCAGATCGATAAGGTCCATGGAGGTCCTCGACCACATACTAAATCTCAAAACTTCAATATAGCTTCCTGGAGTGCATCTGGGTCTGTTAAAACAAGACTAACGGTACCCATATTGCTAAAGTATAGCCAGGTTGAAATTCAGGTCACAAGCAGGCCCGTGGGCCCAGCAACCCAAAGCCGAAAATGAAAAACACCATGATGTTCCCAACATTCTCGAGAATACATGCTCTAAAATGAGCAAAATTGGCCTGCAAAAAGGGGCTCAAAAGAGATTACAATTCAAGAGAAATAAAGAGGGAATTCAAAAGGAAATTTGCGGAAATTAAAGAGGGAACTTACCAATTTTAGAGGCCAAGTGATGTGCCGCTAATTTAAGTCACTTTCGACTCCTTTTTACTAAGAACAATCGTACGTTTTCAAGCAACCGTTGTTGTTTTTGATGTTTTTATGTTGTATTTGTAGGAAATGGAAACAAACACGGAAACGGAAGGAAATACGCGAAAAACAACATTCTGCCTAAGAGTGACGGCCTGAGTGACGTCCCGTCACACATGTGACGGTCCGTCACAGTGACCGTCACACCAAGGCAGCAACTTCAGGCGGCATCACTGGTTAGCAGTGACGGTCCAGGCGACGGTCCGTCACTGGCTTGACGGTCCGTCAGCCTGGCCGTCAAGTTAAGGTAGACGCGCGTCAGCGGCTGTCCGCGTTTAGGACTCCTAACCCATTTTGGATTTGGTTTCTTTGACTCCTATAAATACCCTATGATAGGTTTATTTTACATGTAGTTCACCCATTAGTTTAAAACACGTTTTTAGTTGTTTTTGAGATCAAGAAACACGTTTGCTCTTCTTGAATTCGTGTTCTTGATTCGTTCTTGAGTTCTTGGTTTTTCTTGTTCTTGGATTATTGAAGGGTATTTTCATCATATTGTAAGAATCTTCTTTCCTTTATTATGAATTTCTTCTTTTATTCTTCGAGCATGAGTAACTAAAACTCCCGCAACTACGGTTGTGGGAGCCATGGCTAAAGTAGCGATATAGATTTCGGGTAGCGACGGGTTCAATTTACATGTAGTCACGTTGTTAATCATACTTTATGTCACGTTTTCTAGTGGTTGCAAACATTAGAACATGCCTAGGTTTAATTTGCTTGAGTAAAGAAGTTAAAACCGGGAAACTTGATTAACGACAAGGATTCGAGACTACCAACTCTCGTCTTACTGATTAATGCCGTAACTGGATTAATCTACTTGATGTTTAGGATTGAAAGCTAAAAAGCACATCTTTTCGAGGTCGAGAGAATAGAAAAGGAAATTTGTTTATTTGGTCGAGAGACGTTTAGACAATACAATTGACGCAATCACATCGTGACACGCATATAGAAAGAACCCGGTTAAGCCTAGAATCGACATTGTTACAACGCCATGGTGAACACGTCCCTAGTTCACTCTCTCCTATTGATTATTACTCTTACATTATTACTTGTTTTGTTTATGATTTGTTCACACAAACCCCCCCTTATTTACCGGAAACTATTGACCATCAGTCACGTACTTCACTAAAGGCTTAATCATCACCATATTCTCTGTGGGATTCGACCCCAACCTTGTTGGGTTCTTTACTTGACTACGACCGCTTACGCTTCATTAATTTGAGGTGTAGTTTGGGCGTTATCAAAAAGTGGCGCCGTTGCCGGGGAATACGGTTTTTGATTAAGTCTAGTGTGTTTATTTGACTCTTAGTCATAATTTCCTGCTTTACGTTTATTTGTTGTTTTTGTTTTTGATAGGTTACAGATTTGTGCATGCCAAGTACCCGAAGCTCGGGTGAATCAATAGTACCTTACGACCCCGAGCTTGCGAGAACATTAAGGCAGAATATGGCCGCACAAAACGAGGTAGCAAGGATCGCTGCAGAACTGCAGGCCCAACAAAATCTGAATGCTGGTGGTCTGCTGGATGATGTCGCACGGAATGATGAGGATCTCGATCTAGATGGAGCTGGTGCTACGGGCGCCATTGTTGTTCCACCGCTACCGCCCGGAGCAAAGTTCAATATCACTAGCACGATGATTCAGTTGCTGAATTTGAGAGGTGTATTCCGTGGTGCCGCTGGTGATGATCCAAACCAGCACTTAATGAATTTCGTGGGGATCTGCAAATCATTTGAGCTGCCAGGCGTGAGTCAGACAACGATCAGGCTCAGGTTGTTTCCATTGTCTCTGTCTGATGAGGCAGCATTGTGGTTGACTGAGCTGACCCCCGACTCTATCGCAACGTGGGGAGAGTTGAGAGGAGCTTTCCTAGAAAGGTTCTTTCCTCCCTCTCGGATGATACAGTTGAGGGACGAGATTAGCAACTTCAGGCAGCAACCACATGAAGCACTGCACGAGACTTGGTTGCGATTCAAAAAGAAGATAACCCAATGCCCGAACCATCAGTTGACCGATAACTTCTTGATGCAAACGTTCTACCGGGCACTGAATTCGGCTACCAAGCCGACGTTAGACAACGCAGCAGGTGGTGCATTCATGGGTCTCACCTTTGTTGAAGCCACAACTACTCTGGACAGGCTCACCAGAACCAACAGGGCCTGGCATACACGAGATTCAGAGGTTGCAGCTAGCACCTATACCGTTGGTATGTCAGCAGAGCAGCGTAGGAAAGAGGAAGAGCGCGACCAAGACATGGCGCATCTGAAAACGCAGTTGGACCTACTGACCAAGCACTTGTTCTCAGGAGGTATGGAGAAGGTACAAGCTGTGGGTTCCCAAGGTACAGAGACTGAGGAGGCAAATTACTTGGGGGGTTTCCAGGCCAATGGCCAGGGAAACCAAGGTCGGAGTTATCAGCGAGACAACCACTATGAAAAAAGTGGCTACAAAGATCACGACCAAGGAAACTGGAGGAACAACACCGATAGAGGTGGGTTGTATATACCACCTGGGAATCTGGATAAAACTGGCAGCGAGGCTGAAACGTCCAAACTTGAGAACATGATGGCGAAGATGCTGCTGAAGGTGGAATCGACTGACTCTGGGGTAAAGGCAATGCGGAATGAGTTATCAACATTGAGTCAGGTAGTGGAGTCACACTCAACCGCGAGCAAGCAACTAGAGCAGCAAGTGGGTCACATCTCGGCATCTCTAAACCCAAGGAAGACGGGTACCTTGCCGAGCGACACCACTCATCCGAGGAATGACGCAAGCTGTATGGCTATCATGACCAGAAGCGGTAGAACGTTACCGGAATCACATCCGGTAATTCAGACTCAAGGTGATGTTGCGGATGATGAAGAGGCGGTAGAGGAGGAAACTCCAAAGCTCGCGGAGAAATGCAAGGAAGCTGAAAAACTCCCAACTATGATGCCTCGACCACCACCTCCGTTCCCACAGCGTTTGAAGAAGAAAGCTGACGATGGTAAGTTCCTGAATTTCATGACCATGCTGAAGCAGATTTCAATAAACATACCATTGGTGGAAGCGCTGGAACAAATGCCCGATTATGCCAAGTTCATGAAGGACTTGATTACAAAGAAGAGGTCGGTAAGTTATGAACCGGAAGACAACCTCCACCACTGCAGCGCTATTTCTTCTAGGTCGTTAGTCGAAAAGAAGGAAGATCCAGGTGCGTTTACTGTTCCCTGCACTGTTGGGAAGCTCAACTTCGGGAAAGCATTGTGCGATCTGGGTGCTAGCATCAACTTGATGCCGCTAGCCGTCTACAAACAATTGGGTTTGGGAGCTCCTAAACCAACATCCATAAGAGTGATGATGGCTGAACGTTCAGTAAAGCGACCTGTAGGGATATTGTCCGATGTGCTAGTAAAGATCGGTAAGCTTATCTTCCCAGCTGACTTTGTGATCTTGGATTGCGAAGTGGATTTCGAAGTTCCCATAATCTTGGGACGACCATTGCTAGCCACAGCAAGAGCATTGGTTGACATGGAGAAAAATGAACTGACCTTCCGATTGAACAATGAAGTGGTCAAGTTCGATGTGTCCAAATTGATGAATCAACCAAGTGACATGAGGGTGGTCGCGGTCATAAATGCTATTGAGGAAGTTCCTGCGGATGCACAAATTGAGGAGAAGGGCGTGGTCGAGACTCTAGCTGTGGTGAGAAGGATGATGCGAGAGCATAAACATGTAGAGGAAGGCGGTGAAAATAAATCAAGAAAACGAAATTACCGCAAGAGAATCTGCAAAGAAAGAGCGAAGAAGTTGTCGCGACTAGCGATGGAGCCCAAAGAGGAAGCTGGAACGCCACACTCCATCGAGTTTTCCTGCTTTGGAGACCCTGGCGGTCTCCAACATCATTCCAGAATCTGAGTCATATCGACTTCACAGGTATTCCTTTGTTCTCACAGTTTTTTATTTTCATATGTATGCATTGGGGACAATGCATGAGTCTAAGTTGAGGGTGTGGGGAAACCTGTGAGTCACCACCGAGGGTTTTTGTTGCTGAGTTCTTTTCCCTCCGGTGTGCTATCTAGTAGAACCGGCATGTTTAGGTTATTTATTTTAAATTTTTTTAGTGTCTATAGCAAAGCATGCGATTTCTTATCAAAGTAGCGCCCCTTTAAAAATTTTCTGGTTTTGAGCTTATGTTGAAACGATTGACTGTCTGGATCCTTGTATGTCATTGTGTGATTATGAGTAGAATGAGTATGCTTAAGCCGAGCGGTTGTTTGATAGTTGGTAGCGATATAGTTTCTTGGTGCCAAGAGCGTGTGAGATGATTGTTATAAATTCTTACTCTGTTCATGCATCTAGAACTTGCCCGGTCTATTTTGTTAAGTTCGAAGTTTGGTTGCTTAGGAAAGGATCACAGGCCCTTTTTGTGTGCAGTCCACTTAACCGATAAGACCGTCCAAAATAATCCTTTGATCCCTGTTTGAGCCATAATTGACCTTGTTCTTTCAATAACCTGTCACCGTTCCTGTTTAACTTTGAATCCCTATTTTGGCCCTGGTCCTTCCTTGGACATCGTGCACCTCAACCCAGGCAATCAGCCTAAGTTGAGGGTGGCTACTATAGAGGTAAACCCTGTTTTGGCCCTGGTCCTTCCATGGACATTGTGCACCTCAACCCAGGCAATCAGCCTAAGTTGAGGGTGGCTACTATAGAGGTGAATGATAAGAAAAAGAGGATAGTGAAGATTGGTTGGGAATAGAATGGAAATTCGGGTGTGTGCCTAAGAAATGAAAAGAAAAATAAAAAGAGATGAAAAAGATCGAAAAAGTAATAAAAAGAATTGTCAAGATAAAGAGGCCGCACCTGTAGCTAGAGAGAAGGAAATATAAAGGTGAATAAGGATGGACAAGGTAAGTTATGTGGTAATAAGACGTCGGTAGTTCCAAGGAGGGCTTAGTCACTAACCCCTAAATGTATCATACCTACACCCGAAGCCTCATTACAAGCCTAAACAAGTCCTGTAGTGATCCTGAG